>JAOTQG010018857.1:0-15727 GCA_025631175.1 Iris virginica
CGATCCCGTCCCCCCCCCCCGCCGCCCCCCCCCCCCCAAAAAAAAAGAAGCTATAAGCGGATTAGCCTATACATGATATTTTGAAATATGAAATATACAATATAACACAGTGAAAGATGTTCAACGGGAGATAATAATACAGCACAAGGTAACACGTCACCAATACATCTACATGCAGAAAGTTGAAGACCAAGATCTCAGTTGGGCAACATGAATCTGTCTTAAAAATGTACTTTGAGATAGCAATTGCTTTACATTAACGGAAGGACCTGTCAAGAAAGTCACATAATTTCATTACCTTAGCTGAATACAAAATCAAATCCTCTTTGCTCAACTTGAGAGAATGACTACTTCCATACGATGCAAGATTGAGGGCTGCGCGTGGTTCTGCCTGAGATAATATAGCACACACAATCATCACACAGTAATGAAAGTCCAATTAACGATCATAAATGTCAACTAAACCATAATTTACAGTAACTAACCTGAGAACCAGTCGTAACAATAAGCAAATCCTTCGGAGCATATGCATCCATATCTTCAGCCTTCACCTGTACAGATTGTGTAACATCAGAAAGAGAAGAGGACAAGGACACCACTGTAAACGCTAAGATATTTTCTGCTGAACACTTTAGTGATTGAGTCAATGGTACAACCAGTGGTAAGAACTGCACATAACCAACTACAGATGAATACAGTAGACATATAAATATTGCTTATTCAGATCAAAGTGAATGCTCAGCCTTATTATGGACAGTTTAAAGTCGCAGAAATACATGCATCAGGCCACCACACTCGTTCAAAACTGATAAATGAAAGACCGAAGCAGTATTTTGATCTTAGTGGTCATCTGTTGTAAACGTATGGTTCTTTCAAAATCGTATCTTGGATTTTATAGTCCGAAATGCATGTCATATGCATGATGCATCTCTTTGATCTTATTTAAATCTGAGCTAATACATAGTATGGCAGAAAGGTATTTTAGTTGACAAATACTGACCATTAGACCGATGGATTTTCACCAAGGGAATATTACACCAGAAATTGTATATAAAGATCCCGAGTTTCAAAATTTTAACCGAAAACACTCGCAACCCCAGACCCCCTACCTAAACCAATTACAAAACCAAAAGAACATTGGATAGTAAAGAATAAAAAGGGGTGGAGGACAGAGAAATTGGCAAGTGATTGAAGTTATTACCAGCATTGATGGATCAATTGGTGCCTTTCCGTCCTTCCATGCAGCTTCGAGGTAGGTTCTTAAGGACATGCCAACAAATACCTAATATAATGATGACATGAAACAATGATCATTAGAATCAGAAGATATAGAGGAAAAAGTTTTCCATATCAAACTGGCAGGAATACACATACCAACTTTCTGCCTGTCAAGTCAGCTGCAGCTTTTACACTTCCTAGACGATGGATATTGGATGCAAATTGAGTAGTAATAACTCTTCCCTTCGCAGCAGAAATTCGCCTCATCAGTGCATCAGCTACAACAGTCTCACTGAGTGTCCTTCCAGGTGAGAGTACATTTGTAGAGTCACTCATCATCTGAAACGGGGAGTACATAAGATCAGGCAGTTCGTATTTGATCAGAAAAAACGTTCCAACATATTTAAGAGCAAAAGGGAACTTGGCTGATTTGCAAAATATTGAAATTTGACTGTAGTAGTATAACATCAGAGAACCAAACAAATGCATGTTTTCTCTAGGCATACTTTAACTTCAACGCAAATTTTGTTTCATGCCATCCTAGGTACCATTACTTTTCCAAATATCAAGATTTACCCCAAAACAGGGCAGCTCTGATACTAACTGATAAACAGGTGAAAGCAAAAAAGGTGAGCAACTGTACTTCACCTCCAGAAAAAACCTTTCATCATCCACCCAATCACAATATTAGACCAAGGAAATATATAGAGAAACCACAACTCTAGAAGACTAGAACAATGGATCGAACCACTAATGAAACTAACTCCAGCAGCCAAGGCCCCTAGAGTATGCTGTATGATTGTATGAACACCAACTGGAACCCCTCAGTACCAAATTAAGCAGATTTGGTCATCATAGATACTTTCTTAGGAAATAAACAAACTGCATCTCAAAGACCAGCTAATTTATGGTTTCATCTCCTCTTGCATAATACCAAACCAAGAGCCTCACCTTGAAGGCTCAAACCCAGCACTTTTTCTGACGATATTGGCTTTTGATCTGGTTTTCATGTGATGAGCCTGTCTATGCAGAAAGAGACTGGCATTTGGCCTGATGTAAAATTTAGAAGCTTGTCTCGTACTTATTTAAGGTGGTCACTTTTAAGGTTAAAATGCACTTGTTAGAAAGGTAGTGTTGGGGTAAGTCCTAGTTTTAGTCAAAGTGTCATGACTTAAATCTTTCGGATTCTGCATCTTTCATTTCAGTTATAGTCAATTTGAGCGTGTTAAGAATAGCATTTGAGAACCTATAATTGTTCTATCTTTCTTGAAACTTCACATATTGATCATTAAATATTCTGTACATTGTACAAGTTATTTTACTTCTATGGCTCCTTAATTCTGAGGCCAAATAAGTGATTATTGGCCATTATTAGTAAAGACAAAAACTTGTTAGTGCAAACTGAGATCAGCATTTTCATTACCGAACCATCAAATTCCTTCCAAATGAAAGGATAGTTCAATGAGTTTAATAATAGAAAAACAAGTAACAGAAATCTGGCAGTACATACTAAAGTTACTCCTTCTTTTGAGAGTTCTTCTAGGCCTTCACGATCAAAAAATTTCCCATCCAGTGGTGACTCATCAATCTGTTGAATGTAAAATTGTTATTGAGCTTGAGAAAGAAACTACACAGTGAACTAAAGTAAATACCTTCCAGTCCCCTGTATGAAGAATAACACCATCCGCACAACGCAGAACCAATCCACAACAATCAGGGATGGAATGAGTGACCCTGATAGGCTCTATTTCAAATGGCCCCGCATCAAATCTCCGCTTGGTTTTGAATGTCTTAAGCCTAGACGGAACAAAGATCCCAAACTCCTTCAAACGCTTCTTAATAAGCTGCTCATAAACAAAGAAGGTCTCAACTATCTAGAGAATGCTTGTATGTATTCATTAACATTTGCAAACATTTCTTTAGTAAAAAAGAACGTGTGTCACTAGTGCAAGGATTGGAGTAGGATCAGCTCCTATTACTTGCACCCAAATGGGTGAATTTTACAAAGTTCTTCTGTGTTATTGGGAATGAAAATAACCTGGAACGTATTGATTAGGATTGATAACCATTATCTATGCATGACGTCAAACAATATTCTAGACCACCTGAAATATGATAAAGCACGAAACTAGATGGACATACTTCTATTTAGCAAAGTAACTACAGTTAGTAAAGCTCATGATTTACCTCCATTGTAAAGGAAGATGCAAATACTGGTGTGAGTGGATCCAAAGCTGGAATAACCTGGTTAGACAGCCTAACAATGGTGAGCAGCTGATGAAGGTCATATTCAAAGTTTGCTTTTATTTGCCCAACACAAGCTAGTGGATTTTCAAATATAAGCAAGTGAAGAGATAATGGGATGGATTGAATGGAATAGCATGAATTCCAGATGTAAAAGCACCTTTTTAGCCTACCAAGACATTATTAGTACAAAAGGAATGTCAGTAGCTTTCCCTGTCAGAAGCGGTGAAGTTTCAAAGCAGAACACATGCACAAGGGTTTCATAATAGGAGTTCAAACAAAGAATTACGTTAAGAAGCAGAACAGAAACTTTACCCAAGGCAACGCACCAATGTGATCTTCATGTCCATGAGTTATAATAACTGCTTCAATTTTATGACTCCATTTTTTAATGAATGTTGTATCAGGTATAATTTTCTGTACACCAAGTTCATCAAAGCTGAAATGCAAACATAATCAATGTCAATCCATCATAATCAATGAGTCTTTTACAAAGTAGGCATAATTCATACACAGAGAATTTTACAATGACTTACTCTGGAAACATGACTCCAGCATCAATCAGAATATAACGATCATAATTTCCAACAAGCATGCAATTCATTCCAATTTCTCCCAAGCCACCAATTGGAAGTATACGGAGAGGTGGGCCATCAGAGCCTTCATAAAATTGTTCCATTTTGCGTTGAACAGAGTCCTCCATACTCTTCCCGGGCCCTTCCCTTCTTTCAGATCGTTTACGGGTCACTTTTTTAGATAGTTGAGTAGCTGCAAGTTGGCGACACCCAAGAATTAATTACCCTACGTCAACAGGAGGGAGGGGGGGGGGGATAATGATCGAAAAGAAACAACCAAAGGGACTCCTAGAACAACATAACAAAGACACATACAAGTGATAAGAAACAGAAACATGAGGTCTGGCACAGGCTGAATGAAAGCTAGCACATCACTAACTCCATGAATACAGTAAAGAAGGCATTGATAATATTTTGAGAAGTTTTCATTAGGGAATTATTTTTCATACTCCAAAGAAATAGAAAAGTAAAATTTGAAATTTTACACCCAAAAAAAAAAAATGGAATTGTTTTCCTCTCATATTCTTATCCACGTTGTGGGAAACCCAAACAGGTTGGGCGTGTGAGAATATAGAGAAGAAATTATTTTTAAGAAAACATATACAAGTAAAATGACTAATAGTAGTAGTAGTAGTAATTATACAAAAGTGAAGAATTAAGAAGAGGATAGCATACCAGCAAGAGCAGAAGGAAAGGGGAAAGAAGAACAAATGTGACGCCTTTTTATTTTGTTAGGGGTAGGGCGGAGGGACCAAAGCTTGTTTGGACATGGTGATGAAATAGCAGTCACAGTTGCCATTTCCATTAATTAAATTAATTAGCTGCTGCTGCTCCTTTTTTTTTTGTTTGACAATTAAGGAGCTGAATTGACGTAATAAATGGAGGAAAAAGAAGAGGAAGAAGAAGAGCCTTGATTAAATATTTCCCTCCTCTGTTAGGAGAGATTCCATTGGAACTGGAAACAGGAAGCTCGGAGGCTGTGGAGATTTTTTCAGGGTTCTGGTTTTGGAAGCGGGAAACGGCAAGAAATGGTGTGTGTGTGTGTGTGTGTGTGAGAGAGAGACGATGGGTTCTTTCGAAATATCTTATCATTTTTGTTTTTGTTTGGGCTTTTTTCCTTTTCATTCGACGATTGAGGGAGGCTCCTTCGTACGTGCGTCATGCTCTTTTGTTGCCACGGATAGTCTCTCATATCATGATAAATTATGAATATAATATACATAAAAAATGAACATATAATTATAAATATAATATATATAAAAAATAAATATATATATAATTATGAATTATAAACATAATTATCCTATACATATTATGTTCATTTTTATGTATGCTAAATTTATTTTTTAAGGAAAGTGACACTCTTTATTATATAACACTAGAAAAAGCCCGTGCCCGAGGACACGTGGCGTTATTTTTAAAAAATATTAGATAATAATATTTAATTTTTATGATAAATTAAAATTAATCAGCTACTAAAAATATTTAAATTTTATAAATGTAAAAATATATATATATACTTTTAAAAAACTAAAAAAAAAATACCCCAACAACACCCTCCCTCACTCCCAAACACTTTCTCCTACACACCTAACATCTACACTTTATCTTACACACTTACATATCCACATTTTTTTCTTACATACACACTCTCCAACACAAATCTCCTATTTATCACTATTCATTTGAAGTGGACCCTACAACTCTCATTTATACTATAGATTCGTTCGGTCCAACGGTGACTCAAAATCTCGATTAACTTGAATCTGAGTAGTCAGTATATTTCAGACTTTCATTTGATTAGTTTTTTTCAAAAATTTGAACAGTCCGTATGTTTTCATCCCTTCCGGCTTCCACCATAGTAACCAACTGCAAAAATCAAACTACCAAAACACAAAAAACTGGATCATCAAACTGAGAATTGGATTTAGTAAGGAAATAGGTGACAAATGAAAAATGTATTCCAAAACGGTAAACCTTCAATAATTCCAACTAATTGTTACACCTAAAAACAGACACCAACAACAGGGGAATGCGGACTTGATCCTAAAATTATGTGGAATCAATGTTTTCTCACAATACATTCAAAATTCTTTAACATGCACAGGAAACCATGGGAGCCCTGGTGCAAGGCATTGTTTTGCATCTGGAACAGGAATAATGGGACCTAGGAAAAGGCGCCACAAGTCAAGTATTATGGTGACCAGCATCGCAGCTCCTAAAGCGTCGATGGCTACTCTTGGTAGGTCCCATGGATCACCGGGCTTCTCGTCGATCCTGTGCAAAGAATGGAATAGCCATCAAGATTATCCAAAAACAGCTCCTAAAGCATACTCCCTCCATCCCGAACTGAGTAAAGTGTCACTCAATTTGGGACGGAGGGAGTTTTTTTATTTATTAGAGACATAAAGCAAAAAAGAAGAAAAAACAGCAGTTACTACAAATGCCATCAGATTCAGTTTCCATTATGTATAGGCATCAACTACTGAGAAATGACAGCTCAAACTTTATACTCGCAGGAGCTTATTAGTCATCACTAAAATCTGGTGGCCTAATTTCAAAATAAATCGAAGGCACCTAAAATAACTTAGTACCTGTAGCAAAATATAGGATATTTAAACCATGTCTAATGAAAAGCAATATATCTTTCCATAGAGTGCATCGTGCAAGTTCATTTATATAACATGTAGCAATGATACTTGGCAAAAAGAAAATTATCTGCAATAGAAGATAATATTGGACCAATAACCAAAAAGATTCTAGGACATATCGGTTAGCCACTTAGCATTGTATTTTACTATATGGATAAGTATACAAAACAGAAGAGGCACTTCCACGTGTTGGCATAGAAAAATAATTTATATGTAAAAACTGGCATGACTTGCATTTGTGTCAACCAGGATTCCAGGTATCAGAAGTACTTTACATGATTGTCTTTAACTGGGCTGAAATCTGAGAAAACAACACTTCAAGTTATCACTCCTTGTGGAAGACCAAGATATGTTGAAGAGATGATTATATAGTCTCATCCAACCTAAATCTTATGCTTGCAAGCTCACTAACAGAGTCCTATTTAGTTCTCCAAATTTAGTCCCATTCACTCAAAACCCATGTGACGTAAGAAGTTTTAAGACGCCCCAAACAAAAAGCTTCATGACTTCTGACAGCTTTCTCATGTATCCACTAGTATGACATGGAAGAATCCTTCAAAAGTACTACTACAAGTTATGGGCCCTGTATATTTGGACAGTAGTCATGCCATATATTAGTTAGAACATACAAGAACGAAGTCTAGAAGTAAACTAGAAAAGTTTGTAAATGTAAGCATGGTTGGTGAGCTCCTCAATAAATAGTACACGTAATTGCACATCTTGAACATACGAGGCATGGTTGGTGAGCGACCCTCACTAAATAGTAAACAGTACAAGTAACTGCACATCTTGAACATATAATGCCTACTTCTTACCTCAAAAACATGGGGAAGCTTACGATAAAATAAATAGCATAAAATAAAGAGCCGACTTTGTACATGGATGCCCGGTCCACGAAATCGTAATACGGAAACTGCAACGTTTGAAACATAACAACATCATAAGAAACTTAGTGTTTGCACAGCTGCAGAACTCAGAAGACATCATAGTATATTACGAATTATAAAGCTACCAAAATGCTATAAGCAAACATGAAATTCAGAAAGTTCTATATGCAGTTTCAAACGTCAGTAAAAATAGAAAATTACATTCTGACAACCACGACACAACCCAAAGAACCTAAGCCTTCAATCTCATATGAAGGATAGTTTGTAAAATCAAATGCTACAAAATTTACCTTTGAGTGATTATTAATAAGCTTAAATATCTTAGCTTGTTCACAGAGGGTTCAAAGTTAGACTATCAATGAACTTGCAGGCTTAATTATAGGGAAGGACTGTCTCAAATTGGTAGCTAAGACGAGAAAGGGACTCCCAATGTAGAGTGGAGGAAGTAATCAAAAGGGAGATTTTTCTCACTTTAAATGATGGGATTTATTTGAAGTCTATGATAAAGGAAGGATCCAACATTGAGTTGGTATGAACTGTTTAAATCATCTGCAGTGTTTTAGTTGGAGGGGAGGAGGAGAAATCACTTCTGACTCTTTGGATAACTAATTCATGATATATAAAACTAATTAAAACTTAAATACAGTTCCAAAGAAAAAGCTCTGACATTTAGAGACATACATTTGCAACAGCTATGGTCTCCAGGAATGCAATAAAATAAGAAAGAGCAATAATCCATGCAGACTTGATAACCCACTGTGTTGTCTCTGGCAAGTCAGCAACAGCATGTTGTAGTCTACGCAGTGTTAAGTTCGATGTTACATGGTAAAATAAGAAGCAAACGTTTGTTAGAAGGAAAGTTGTGTGTGGTACCTACACGGAATAAAAGAGTTTTTAGAGTGGCATTCAGGAGAGGAAAAAGTTCATAAAACAACACAAATAGAGTGGCTGGGATTCACTCATGCACAATGACTTACATTATTCATCTTCCACGATGGGAAGGTGTATGAAGCACCCAGTACAGTGAAGAAATAATGGGTCCAAAAGTAATTTCCAACATAGCTGAAGATAATTATCCACAAACTCGCCTGTGAATAATAGCAAATTAACAGTTAGCACCAAAATTTAACATTTTAAAAAATATAGAGCCTAACTGCCTAACAAAATGTGACATTGGCAGCAAACTTCATTTTAACCATTGTTTATCTCAATCAGATAAAAGAAACAATTAGAGAAGTAGAGGCCAACAGGATAACCACCTAATTGAGAAAGAAAGACAGATCACTGAGCAAAGTCGGTATGACTATGACCGGTCATTGTCATACTGAATATCTTATATCTATACTCTGACACAAGCCAAACTTATTGCTACAAGTGAATATCATGTATTTCAAAGACAAGGAGATGTGTGTGATGCCCACGTAGATCCCTTCATGAAACATAATTTCACCACCATGAGCAAGAGGAACTCAAGGATAACCACCATTAGGGAAAGGACCTCAAGCAACCATTTTTGATTTGTTGAAGGTAATGTAAGTTGATTGTGTAATAATTTGGTGGCATGTTTCCTATTTTCAACAATGGCACCTATTAGAACGCCAGATATGAGAAAACCTCAAAACAAACACAGGGTGATGAACCTCATCAACAGCTTCCATGTACAGAATTACAGATAAGTCTGGCCAGATGAGGCAGCACGAAACTAAGAATGAAGAGATACAAGGACATTTACTGGTGCTCGTACGAACCAAAAACTTTATTACTCCATCCGTCCCTTGCAAAGTCCACTATTCTATTTTGGGATGTTCCAAGCAAAGAATCCACTTTGAAAAACTAAACTATAAATATTTGGTTTTTCTCTCAACTTTACTCTTTCTTATTCAAACTATGATAGTTGCCTCGCAAACTGTAGAAAAAAATTCTCCCACCATCCCAAAATGAGTGTCCATTTTCCATAATGAAAAGTCAACCTAAGAAATTAACAAATTACTATTTAAACATAAATTTGTTACATTTTAGATTCTCGAAGTTCAATAGTTGAACAAATATTATGTAAACTATCAATACCACTTCCATAAATTCGTAAGAACAAGCAAATTTTCAAAAAAAAAAAAATTTATTGAGTCAAAAATTGACCCCCCAAAAAAATCATAATGGGCACTATTTTCCGGATGGAGGGTAATATAACTTTAGTACCATTCATAAAAAAAATACAAAGTAGTCAAAATACATGATTAAAAAGTTAGTCAAAATACATGATTAAAAAGTTTGGCTTTCAATTTTCAAACATGGACTTTTTGCCTGGATTGGAGAAAGAAGTTTTAATACACGCCTAACAAAAAAGACTCGAATAAATTCACACACATGCTTTGAAAATCCTCTAGTCACCATTCCCTTCAATTTTCTTTTCATCACTTAGTAATGTGAATTAAAGAACTGCTAGGAGGGGTATGTTTAGGGTAGATAAATCAAAAGGGAAATCCACCGAAGTACTCTGCCAAATACCAACTCATTCGCTCTTCTAAAATCTAAAGAAAGAGGTACAATGCCAGAGTAAATTTTCTGGTTAAATCTGTGTAAACTTATTTTTATTGGAAAACAATTCTTGTCCTTTTGGCTGTTTTTTTTGTTGCACTGAGAAGTAATAGTGAGATGATCAGAGTAAGAAATAATTGAGAAGGTAATTTGAACGGTGGGATAGCATAAAACATCAGTTTTCAAAATGATTTGCTCATGAAATTTACTGAAATTACCGTTCTTCGACGGGTACACTTCAAACATCATTGGAAATCAAAAGCACCAAAAACGAAAGCATACTCCCCATGTTCTATTCTGTACTCAAGTACACTGTCCTATTTCAGGACATTCCAGTTAAAGAGTGTTGTTTTCAAAACCAAGCTTAGATGCAATGAGTTCAAATTCATCCTCATTTCACAGAACTTAAGGCTACAAAAGTAATTTTTAAGCCTAAGAACTAAGAGTACTCAGTAAATTTATTCAGACCATCAAAATGCTTAACTTTTCAAGCGAAGCGTATGGATGTAGTAAATAGGAAAACAATAGGTTGCTACAGCTGCAAGTCTATATTAAAGAATCAATATATTTCTCCAAAGTAACATTCACCTTCACCCAGTACCGATCTTTCCAGCAGATGCTTCGGTCAGCCTGCAAAACAAAGGTGAAATGTTGAAACTGTTAATTCATCAGCCAAGAGTGTCTCTCTTTTTGATTTAATTGCGGAGCGTGGAGGATCAAATTTTCAATCCTCACTAAAGATCTCATTGGTACTTTGATTTACTCAAAGAGAAAGTTATTTTGTTTCAACAAAAAAATTAATTTGCCAATTTTCAAACAAACTTCAAGCTTATTTCAACGAACACAAATCAAGGACTGCAGACTACATGGCCCCAAAATTATAAGTGCAATCAACAGCAGAATGCATAATAGACCAGATCTCAGTCACTGAATGCAAAGAAGTCCACCTTTATTTATTTTTCTTACAATATCAGTTATAATTTATAAATACCAGAAAGAGCTCATAACTACACAATGACAACTTCAAGTCAGAAGCATCTTTATGGAGGTAGTTAATTTACGCTTGTTGCTTTTATAAAAGGAAATCAACGCAAGAAGTGGGAATGAAAGAATAAATATTATTAAGAATTATTTTCCGACTACCACTTGTCTGAGCCATGTCCACACGTTGAAACAAATGCGCAGAATTTTTTTATTGTTTCAAGTCAAGTCATGTGATGATAATGACAATATGCAATCTCAACCCATAATCACACGTGATGCAACCTAATCCAATAACAAGGGCCCATCGCTCATTTTTTTTTGCGATGACGCCTCATGGAGAAAAATGATAGAGCAATTCACCTTTCCGACCACTACCATTGGTATCAAGAAAGCTGGAAGCAACGAAACAAGTCCCAGAAGGAGGTATTCCAACTCCGTAAAATTCTGTCAATGACAAAAATCGGTGATTTAAACAATATGTAAACATCCTAAGCATGGGAGATAGCATTTAGTATAAACTTAAATGAAATAGGAAATCATACATGGTGATAAGGTACAAAATTAAGCCATATAAGAAGCAGTAACCCAACGTAGTGCACGTGGGCGTAAGCATACATCTGTATACAGAGCATCACTAACACAACCCTTGCTTTAAAGCAGCATTGACAAATTCATAGTAATTTGAATATTTCAAATGTTGACACTCATTTTGGAATCGTGGGAACAACATTTTAAAAAAATGCAAATTCACAGTATTTTGAATATGGTTCCAAATGTTTAAAATTTAAATTCTTGGCACCTACAACACAAAAAGAAGTATGCTAAACTTAGATTCGATTGAAATCTTAAGTTGATTTAATCAAAAGAAGGGGAAAAAAAAGTTGGTTGGAATGGGTACTTCACCAACTGAATCATCAAGTAAATGGGTGGTAAAGAATACAGTAAGTACCTCGTAGATCTTGTAGGGAATGATGATACCGAGGCAAAGAGTGAGCCAGAAGGGAGTGTAGAGTAAGAAGAACATCTCCCCCCATCTCTTGCTCGGATTCGGAGCTAACCACAAACTCGAAGAAGATTCTTCTACTTCACTACCTGTGGGTGTACAAATGCAAATTCCAATTGTTTTTAGTTACTGGTCAATTAAGTTCCGGATTAATCGAAACCCTAGTTTTCAGGAGGGTGAAGTGGTCTAGAAATTACCGCCCATTTTTTGCAATTCGGATCTGGATGGATCCCTTCTGACACTCACTCTTCAGTGGGTGGAAGTTGGAACTCTTGCAGCAGCAGCAGCCTGCCAACGGTTGTTAGATGGCCCACATTTTTGGACGTGGCCTTTTTGGTGGTATTATGGTCACGTGGTGCCATGAATGGACCGGGCTAATGTTATTAGGCTTCTTTTTTTTTGGGCCTTCAATTAGGTTAGTGATTGGGTATGAACACAATGAATTAATGGTATGAATTATAGGTTGTTCTTGTTACTGGACTTGCCGTAAAAAGTGCATTTACTTTACAAACTCCATTTATGTTATGATAGACCAACTGCATTGAAAAAGAAAAAGAAATTGTCCATTGGTTATGGACCAATTTCATGCAAAGTTGTTTTATAAGAACTAGTTCGAAAAATAAAAAACTTTTTTTTTTACTCTTTGTAAGCGAAAAAGACATATTATATACAGCAAAAAATATATTATATTGCTAAATGAAAATAGATGGAAAAATCAAAATTTTGAATTTAAAAAGCTCCCACGGTACTTGTCCAAGTGAAACTAGAGGATTTTCAATTTTTTTAGACGACTTGATACAGCAATCATAAGTGTAATACTTAAATATGGTATAAATGTAACTGTGATACAAGAGAGAATTTGTAGAAAGAGAATTATTGATATTATTGTATATTCAGATCATGAAGAAAGAGGAATACAGTAGCATATATACTGCTACAATTGTTCAACAGAGAATAACTAACTAACTAACTTCCAAGATTAACACATTGCCCCCTTCAGCTTCTAACCAGATTGCACTTGCTTGTATATTATCATCCCCCCTCAAACTGATGCCTTGAAGAGATTTAAGGCATTCAATTTGTTGAGTAAGTAGACCCTTGGTAAACAAATATGCGAGCTGGTGGGAATATGAGCAGTCTTCAACATACCAGATGTGAGCTTGTCTCTCACTAAGTGCCAGTCAATTTCTATATGCTTTGATCTCTCGTGGAAGACAGGATTGGAAGCTGGATGTATAGCTGCCTTATTATCACATAACAAAGTAACAAGAGTTCAATTTGAAACACCAAAGTAATGTAGAAGACCAAGTAACCAAGTAAGTTCACAAGTGACATTGGCCATAGACCTGTACTCTGCCTATGCTGAAGATCTTGAGACAATTGGTCGTTTAATTTCTTAGATTTCCAAGAAATCAAGGATGAACCAAGACAGATACAAAAACCAGTGAGAGACCTTCTTGTAGTAGGACATGAGCCCTAGTCTGCATCACAATAAGCAGTAACAGACAAGGGACTGGAGGAGGAGAAAAATAAGCCTTGACCAACAGAACCCTTGAGATATATTATCAGCTTCATTGCAGCATTGAATGGGGTTGCCTAGGAGAAGCCATGAACTGAGAAAGTATTTGCACAACATAGGAAATATCAGGTCTGGAAATGGTTAGGTAAATGGAACAGGATTAGTAAGAGAGGAGAACGAGGAAGTGATGTGATCTGATGCTCCAGTGTCAATAATCCAGTTGGTATTATGCAATGCTATATTTACTTGAGATACTTAGCTGGCAATGCTTGAAGTAGAACTAGAATTACCTGCTTGAAAGTCTGGCATGGAAGTGCTTGCAAAAGAGGTGCCAACTGCAGCAAGAAGGTCTTGATACATCTGTGAGGCCTGAGGAGATGGCAATGTTGGCTAAGGCAGGAACAGGTGTGGTAGAGACTGAAGTGGACTTAGCATGTAGATTCTTAGGCATTTTAGCAGGATTAGGAGGAACACCATGTAGGGGATGCCAATCTGGGAATCCTTTGATGAAAAAACAATTGTCCTTTATGTGGCTTGTGCCACCACAATGATCACATTTCAAGTGAAGCTTGGATGAGGTCCTGTCATATTTCCTAACCCCTTGAAGTGTAGAAGGCTTTGAGGTTAATTGTTTTATTCTGGACAATAAGGCTGTGGTGATGTCAGAGGTGGTGGAAAGAGAAGGAGAACTGGAGGAGCCTTCATCATGTTCCAAAATGGAAAGAACTTTAGTCATGTTAGGCAATGGATTCATTGCTAAAATATCACTTTTGGTGTGAGTATATCTCTCATTTAGTCCCATCAGGAATTGAGTTAGCTTCTGTAGGTTATTTTGTTCTTGTTGTGAGAGTCCAGCTTCACACGTGCACTGAACACAGGTTGTGAGATTCTCAATAGCATCCCAAAGTGTACGAAATATGGTAAAGTATGTGGATATTGTCATAGAACCTTGAGTTAGCTGAGTCAGTTCCTTCTTTAAATTGAAGACCTAAGCAGCCTTTCCTTGAGTGAAGCGGATGGCAAGATCATCCCAAATATCTTTAGCTAGTTTGATGTAGACTATACTAGCCCTAATTTATGAGGAAACAGAGTTGAGAATCCAACCTATAACCATATCATTGCAACGAGTCCAAGCCGTGAAGTATTTAGAATCTGGACTTAGACATTTGTGGATTCCGGTGACTAACCCTAATTTTGACCTAGCCGAGAGGTGTAAGGTCATGGATCTACTCCATTGAGTATAATTGCAGCCAGTAAGTACTTTCGAAACCAAAATCATGCAAGGCGAATCATTTGGATAAAGGTATAAGGGATGCGAAGAAGGTAGAACAAGATTTACCTCTTCCAGATTGTAGACATCAGTCGAATCACCAATCGCCATTAATGCCGTCGGAGCTGCGAATTAGCACAGAGATGCAAACGACCGATGAATTCGTGAAGATTGGATGCGAAAACGTGAGAATCGATCGGTGACTGATACCATGATACAAGAGAGAATTTGTAGAGAGAGAATTATTGATATTATTATATCTTCAGATCATGAAGAAAGAGGAATATAGTAGCATATATACTGCTACAATCGTTCAACAGAGAATAACTAACTAACTAACTAACTAACTTTCAAGATTAACACATTGCCCCCTTCATCTTCTAACCAGGTTGCACTTGCTTGTATATTATCAAGCTGTCGAAAGCTAATCTCGAAATGTTTATCTTTAGGAAAGGTATCTTTTAAAATAAATTATTTCGAGAATATATATTTATATATAATATATATATTTTAAAATATAAGAATATGAATCACGGACTCGTTAGATATTTTTTCAAATTTCAATTATTTACCTTACGCGTGCACCGCAAACGTAAAATTTTGCAAAAAGAAAGACCTTCTTCGGCTCAAGAAATGAAGAATTACGGTAGGCGTAGGGTGGGTTTTGAAGAATAAGGGAGTTCAGATCTTTTATACCAAATGGTGTGTCACTTCGTCATCTACATAAAATTTCATCAGAACCATTTAAAATAATCCTAAAATTTTAAAATGATACACTATAAGAAATTTCGATTCAGTTAAGGAACAAAATAATTACCACAAAAAGTGGCGGGATTCAGTT
>JAOTQG010018968.1:0-26559 GCA_025631175.1 Iris virginica
TATAATGTATATTTTACAGGGGTATTTTAGTCATTTTGTAGCGTTTCGTTAGCCCAGACTGACGTTCGAGTAACTTGTAAAGCACAGGGAGGTGAAGCCTATGAAAAAATTACATAGGGGGATCTTTTCTGAAACTCGAAAAGTACAGGGGGGTCTTCCCTAGTTAACCCTTATATATATGAAATGTAAATTCAAGAGATAGGTAGAACATCAATTACTACCCTCTATTACATGAATCAAGCAAAATTTTAAAATAATTCATGGTGTAATATGATAAAATAAAATATTTATACCGTTGATGTGCTAAAATAATATCCATAAATTAATCCATAAAATTTCTATAATAGGATAATCGAACTTGAAAATGTCAGCCTTTTACCCACAAATTGTCATCAATAAATATTCCACTAAGACTGTGTACAGCTCACCATGAAATTTCCAGCAAAGCCCACGCTTGGCCTTGGGATTGTGTAAAAACTACACCTGTTTAGTCGTCGAGTTTTTAAAACATTGTTTAAAAAATATAGTAAAAAATTGTTAGCTATTTAAATTTTAAAAATATAATTTTTTTTTATTTATTATTTTTACATATCCCTATATTACCTTTATATCATATCAAATCACAACTATCATACTCTCTCTCTTTCTCTCTCCATTATTATCATATAATTTTTTAAAATTTAAAAGATAAAATTCTAAAACTTTTACAAAATTAAAACCAATACAAGATACAAATAAAAATAAAATATATTAATTTTTTTTACGTCCAATTGCACCCACGTATGCACATTGGGAGAGCATTTAGAGGGGGAGAGAGAGAGGGAGAGTTGGGAGGGAGGTTTCTCTTCCCACCAATTTAACCTTTTTTCTTTGGACCGTGAAATCTTTCTCCTCAAAAACTCACTCATGTCAAGTGGGACATCTTTGCTTAGGTCCTACTACTCCCACTTGGTTTGTCCTTGCTGTCTTCTCCCATCCTCTTTTCTATTCTTTTCTTTCTTATTAAACTCTCTTCTCTCTTTTTTAAATCACTCCCAGTATCTCCATCTCCATTTCTAATTCTATATTGCATTTCGTTCCACCAATCTTGATTTCGTCTTGTTTGCTGATTTCCTTAGTCAACAAGGTAATAAAAGAAAAAAAAAATTTCTTTTCTTTTGTTCTTGTTGCTGTTCTATATTACTTTCTGCTGTATATTGGAAGGAAAGATTATTTCTTTTGTTGTCAAGATCGCTACTTTACTTGCTGTGGTGACAAGGAGGGTGCTTTCTTTGAATTTGGAAATCTGGGTATTGTTAAATGCAAGCTAATTTGTGTGGGTTCTGCTTGGAATTTTTGTTGGATTAGTATGTGGGGTTTTTCTTGGGTTTCTTTGCTGTTGACCTAAACCGCTCTTTCCTTGGCTCTGCACTTTTGGGTTTTGGATTGTTGGTTTTGTGAGTAACAATTCATGCTTGGTACTAGAAAATGGAGACGTTTATGGCCAGATATTGTCTTCTTTAGCATCACTTTTGTAGCTTACTGAGAATACATTATTAGTATGAAGAACCTCTTGAAGAAGCTTCACATCATGCCTAATCAATCAGCGGAGGATCCTGAAGGGTCTACTTCATCAAAAGGAAATAACATTAGGTTGACTGATGTTTCAACATCTGAGAGCCTTTTGCAGTCTCACTCTCAGCCCCATCATAGTTCTGAACATAATAAACAACCCTTTTCAGCGATATCAGGATGGCTGAATTCAGTTACGAATAAGCGTGGTCCTAGCCCTCCGTCCTCTTCGAATGTCAAAGTTGGGGAGAGACTAGAGGCCTCTGATTCTGTGAGTAGTGCTGCTCTGGATGCTGCCTTGGATGCAGTGAGGCGCAATTCGGGCTCTAGCAACTCGAGGGATCCTGATATAGAGGAGGAATACCAAATACAGTTGGCTCTGGAGTTGAGTGCGAGGGAGGATCCTGAAGCAGTCCAGATTGAGGCTGTTAAGCAGATCAGTTTGGGTTCCTGTCCTCCAGAGAATACCCCGGCTGAAGTTATTGCGTATAGATATTGGGTAAGTATGGTTCCCTCCTTACTGTTTGGTTTCTTTAAGTTGCCTACTTATCTTGAGACTGTTTTCCTTTTAATTGGCCGGGATCATGGACATTATCATAAAATGTTTCCATACAATGTGCTTGGGGGGCATGCTAAGTGAAATCTAAATTGCTTGGTCTGACAACATGAAAAACTAGGTTTAGAAAAAAATTCATCCGTATCTAGTACCCTTCCAACAACCTGTGTAAGCAGACTGCTGTTTGGGACGTCGTCTCCCTCTTCTTAAGTCTTAACTTAGCTTTCCATTTTTGTCCGTCCCAAAAAGATCTTCTCATTTCTAAAAATGACTAAAATTTAGTCTAAATTGCTAATGGTACAAACTTGTTTAGCTCTCTCCTTAATATTCGTGAAATATGAATTGGAAGATCTTTTTGGGGCGGAGATATAAGGAAAATGCGAACTTTCAAACCATGACTTTTCTACTTAACTTATAATTTGCATCAGTTTTCCCACATGTTTCTGGCCAACATCCTCATCATCAGCTAGTTCAGTTTGTCATGTGAGATAGCCGTGTTTGAGAACATAAGGTTTTTTTTATTGGCAAGTCAAGCTATTTTTTCGTGTGTAAAAGATATGTGGGGTGTTCCATCACTCTCAGTTGCTGTAAAATTGGATTTGTGTACTTTAACATTAATAAATGCAATGTCTATTAGTTATTGGCCTCAACTCTAAGGGGATGATATGTGAAGCAATGCTACCTGAAATACAGATTGTTTTGGTTCATCGAACTAGTATAGGAACACACTTATGTTGTATATGCTTTACTTTGTCTAAGTAGTGTTAAATATAACATTGCATTTCCTTGAACAAACATGAATATTTACTTCTATATCAATTCATGTAAAAAGGTGTGAACTGTGAAGTTTTGAGTATCGTGTACTCAGCCTATTTATATTTGTTGCTCTCTTGTACCTATAAATTCAAGATTAATAGAAGGTTACTCTAGAACAATCACCTTCTGGGATCAAGTTGTGCTCGAGGGTCCAAGAGGTTGTAGAGATGAAAACATGGTGGATCTCTTTAGAGGTTATGATTACTCTCACTTAGGCTTGCTTTTTCTAATACTAGCTTACTTTTGGTTTTTATTCTGGGTTCCAGCGTGTGTGGCAACTAAGATTCGGAGGATAGTGCTGGGTTTCTTGTTACAAGAAGCCTGAGATGAAGAAAGACCAATTGGTCAATTGGGCTACTGCATGTAAGCATCATTAGGAAGCGGGTTTGGCTATAAGAACCCTGTATTAAGATTACTTTTCTTTTGGTTAAATGGTTATTATGTTCCCTTTAGAATCTTACTCGCGCAGGGACACTGAGAACAACAAAATTTGCATGGATTGGAATGGTTGGGATGTTAGTATAAGGGAAAGTTGTATTTTGTTTGACTCTGGAAATTCATACAGAGGGAGTTGACTTCTTTCATTCTCATGTTAGGTTTGGAGTTGGGGATGGCTCTGTGATATATTTGTTTCCTTCGGGTGCAGGGTGGGGCGGGGGATATTCTGTTTCTTCATGTTTATATCAAAGACTTCTTTCAATTGCCAATGATGCACTTTTTTTGAGGTTCATTGTAAGGATTGGGAGTGTCTACCAGGCAGTGGTGAAGCCTGGAAATGAAGTCTCATGGGCCAAGTTATTAGGGTAGAAAGAAGGACTTTCTAGAAATATTAGGAGACAACTAAGGGGAAAACAAGCTTTACAACTATAAAGTGTTTGTCGGGCTCTAGTACTGAGTAGGTTGAATATTATGGACTTGCAGTAGTATTGCAGGTCGTAAAAGGTTTTATTCCTATCACTTGTGTACTTTTGCAAGCAGCATGGCTTGTCACATCATCATCAGTTTTTGTCATTGTCGTTTTACTTGGAAAGTTTAGTGGTAATTTTCCATAATCTGTGGGTTTTTTGGGGTATTAAATAATGGATATGTCCCCCCACTATTGCAGATCTATTGCTTATCTTTCTCTAGGTGTTTTGCTCAGAATGAAGATAAGTAGGCTTTTCCCGATGATTACCTCCAAAAAATCCAGAAAATAGCTAGTGGCCCAAATAGATTCACTTGAGAGACTTCTTTATAGAAGCATCATTAAATTGGGATGCCCTGAGCCAACAGTTTGAAGAGATTATTATGGCAAAGTGCAGGCTCTTTTAAACACTAGTTTAAACAACTAACTGAAAAGCAAAGGTTATTTTAAATTTACGGCTTTTCTCGGGCTCTTGTACATCATAGGTTAAACATTACGCGAAACTATTTCAGGTCATATGGGGCTTTTATCCTCTCACTGGTATTCCTTGCAAGCAGCATGGCTAGTGATTGCTCATCACCAATTACATGGAAAGTGTAGTGGGTGACATGGCGTTTTAAATTCTCGATATCTTCTCGACCATTTCAAGTCTGCTACTTATCTTCTCCAGGTATTTTTGGTCAGAAATAACTTAAGAAGGTTTATGAATGTGTGGTATGCTGTAATAGAGAAGATATTTGTGTTCGCAAGTATATAAGAAGATATTATGAGTATGTGGTATTCTTATGGTACTCTGCATATCCGTGGAGAGTGCAATTCCAGAAATTTTGAGGGATCAGTATTTTCATTTTTCTTTTGCATGCCTGTATTATATACGAGTGTAGTATATTATGCTGGTAAAGGATAGGGTTAGTTATTCCACTTCCTTCTGGTCTTCTGCTGTCGGATGCTTTCCACAGTCACTATTTCCAATCTTCAATTATGGGAAGGCTTTTATGCTCTGATGATGGATTGGGCTGTTTGATTTTCTTGATATCTTTGGGCGTTTTTCTGCTTATTCTTTTGTGGAGTTGTTGCTCAGTTTCTACGTTCTTATCTTCTTCTAATCAATGAAAGTAGTCCTGTCAAAAACATAAGATCCTAAGTTGACAAGAGTTGGGGATTGCTAGATTTGTTTTTTGAGAATGAAAGTGTACATGTATTTGATTGGTTGTACCAAAGTCAATTTTCTAGGGTGCAAGTGTTTTGTATTAACTCTGGTTTGAAGTAGTTAGTGAAATGAAGAAGAACATCATGATTCATGAAGTTCCAGGGTTAGTGTATTAGTGAGAAAAGAGTTTGTTGAATGTTTTCTGTTCAGCTACTATGAAATGAATGATACATTATCATGATGAACAATCATAGATACCCAGAGCATATGCTGTATTGCTAGAGAAAGTGGCGCAATGGATATATTAGGGGGAGTTCCGATAAGAGATGGCTAAATTGAGAGTAGAAGTGCTTGAAGAAATTTGGAAACAATTGATAGGGATAGCGAAGGCAATTGCCAATGCTCATAGGGTTTTATATGAAGTTATGTAGATAGGAGATATTTCTTGCAATTGCCTAGCTTTACAGCAATTGTTGCTCAACTTGAGTGAGAATATTACCTTGTTACACTGACTTTAATGGTGAAGTAACTGCAGGTGAGTGAGGAGGAGCCAAGTATTCCCACAATTAAGATTACTGGAGCAACCCGCATTATATGCTTTATAACTGGATGTGATGTACTTATTTAGGAGTATTCAAGGGAGTTGCATTAACTTTATTTTTACTGTCCCCTGAACATAGTAGTGAAAGGCGCTTGCCAGGGTTGCCTGCCTCGACTTTTTCTGCCTCAGAGGGGTCTATCACCTCAGAATGTCTAGGTAGGATTATGCTAGCCTTTTTGGGCCTGGTGCTCGCATTGGACGCCTCAGGTGCAAAGTCTGAGGCGCCCGCATTTACTTTAGAGGTTTTCGGGGCTAGTGCTTACCAGTACTGTGCCAAATATGGCCAGATTCGACCTTGATCTAAATTCAAGACAGTTATGGTCAAATCTGACCAGAATAGTTCGCCTGTCCAGGAAATCTAATAATGGTTGCCTTGGTCGTGGAACCTTTGAAGCATTATTCAAAAGTTGGTTTTCAAACACGATGAGTGTCTAGCTAATCTAGGTGCCGGCCATAACTTTAGTCTCACGTTCTTGATGATTATTTGTTTCTTGTTCAAAGTTTCAATTAAGCCTGTCTTTAGCTTTAAAAAAATTGTAAGTTTGGATGTTGAAAGTTGTCTTATTGATACTATATGTCGTAGTTGTCAAATCGTGAATTGTATTGTGAATCGAAGGTGTCAAATGCCAATATTTGCAGTTACTTCACTCTAAGAGATGATAGATTTCCCCAGCATATATTTTCTTTAATTCTCATTGCCAAATGCCAATATGATTTGCGTGATAACTTATTTAAATTTTTGCTACCAAATGCTGTCTATTCTGTATAACTGATTTCAAATCGACCTCACTCTAAGTGGTTCTATTCAAAATGTTATATGTATTGTACCTTGTCGACTTTGCTCTTGGCCTTCATTTCCATCCTGTATCTATCACCACATGCCGAAGGCGTAATGATGTAGATTAATCCTTTTCTGCTGTATTCCCTCTGTCCCATAAAAATAGTCATACTTCCTATTTTAGTTTGTCCCTGAAAAGGAGTCCCATTTCTACATTAAGCTATAAATTTTTGTTGTTTTTTCATAGCTCTTGTTTTCCAAATAGACGATGTTGCTGTTGCATGTCATACAAAAATTGGATGGGTGCTTTTTAAAATGGTTTTTGAATTTTTGTAATGATTAAAGTAAAAAGTAAGAGAGAGATAGATAGAGATTTGTGGGACTAATGAGAGAGAAAAACTGAAAAATCAAAAACCACTTTAAAAACCACTCAGGAGAACACGTAAAGCAAAAAAAGAGGAAAGAGGGGCGGAATCTCACAAGTTTTAGTAGTAACAGAAAAATATATACATGTAGGGGGTTAATACCTGACCAGTTTCAATGTCCTAAGGCTACAAAAGAGGCCACAAGGGCAAGACTTAATGAAATAAGATCAAACAATTCAAAAAGAGCCACTCTAAATGAATCTAATTTAAAAAAAAAAAAAAAATCAAAGTTTAGTTGCAATTGAGAAGATTTGTGTGAAAGTGAAAAACTTCATTAAATGGTTGGAACTTCAAAGCATTGTAGGATTATTTTGAATGGGGAAGTATCTCTGTTATTATCCAAGAGAGGATTACACTAGGTTCTAGATTATTTCAAGCCTCAGATAATTTAGAATATCAATTCAAACCAACAAATCTCTGTCCCAATTAGCTGCGGTCAACTACCTCAAATAATTTTGAAAGAGCAATGGAGTTGTCTGTTGTACTTTTACTTTTCTTGTTCTTCTTTTGTTCTTTTCATTTATAAATCTCTAACATCTCTCATGTCCTAGATTCGTTCATCCTTCACAGAATTACAATGCTCTTAGCTATGATGACAAAATACTGGACGGTTTTTATGATCTATATGGCATTTTGATGGGATCCATTTCTTCAACAATGCCTTCCCTTGTTGATCTTCAAGGAACACCAGTTTCAGAAAACATCACCTGGGAAGCAGTTCTTGTTAATAAAGCAGCTGATGCCAAGCTGTTACGACTAGAACAGAAAGTCCTCGAGATGGTGGCCAAGTCAAGGTCAGATTCCCTTAATTTTGTAGGTAACGATTTGGTGAAGAAGCTCGCTGTATTAGTTTCTGATCACATGGGGGGGCCAGTTGGGGATCCAGAAAGCATGTTGATGGCTTGGAGGAGTCTCAGTTATAAGTTGAAGGCAACTCTTGGGAGCATGGTCTTACCCATTGGTTCCTTAAAAGTTGGATTGGCACGCCATAGAGCATTGTTATTCAAGGTATGTTCCTGATTAAGGTACCAAAGGTGGAAATAAGAACATACACCCTCCATTCCATGCAAGGATTCCACTTATGACATTTATGGTCAAATTAGTTATATATCCTAATCGTAATCATAATCATAACATATATAAAAGCATGGATCCTCTCAAGTGTTTTTAGATGTTTTGACATATTTTACTATCAAAATTATCCTTCAATAAAGTCTATTAAATTGGACTCTATCCTCTTGTTTATTTGCAGTTTTCGAATTTATATTAGATGGGGTAATATTCTTATGTTTAGGAATATATATTGTGTTGATTTGGTAGAATTTAAGCCCTATTAGATTACTAGAGTTAAGCTTATTAAAGGATTAACTTTCTTTTTCATGATTTTTAGCCCATATAAAAATTGGTTTTAATTATAAATCCGAATTTAGGAATATATTTTTTTATTGATTTTTTGGAATTTAAGTTCTATTAGGTTAATATATGAGTTGAGGTTATTTTTAATAAAGTTTAACTTTCTTTTCAAGATTTTTAACTCATATAATTTAGTTTTAACTCCAAATCCGAATCTGGGATATAATTTAGCCCATAGAAAATTGGGTTTCATTGTAAAATCGAAATTTAAATATCTCTGCCTGTGGACCTTACCAAGCTGGTTTGAAACTGCAAGATGAAATCAGAAATTGTTGCTAAATATTTCTCTAAAAAGCGTCTTCTCTATGAGAGAGCACTTGCTCTATTCTTTGTGCTTCTGGATCTTTGAGAAGTTCCACCACTTGAGCATAGAAACAAATCATGTTCCATTCTGAAGATGAGATCCAAGAAGACCTCTCTTGTTTTGACGTCTGCATAAGTGTTTCATTTAACTGTGTTGTGTACTATTGATGGTTTGGTTGAACATGAAGGCGTCAGATTAAGTATCAGTGATCACTTGCTCTAGTGGTGTCCCCTTCTCTCCTCTAACAGGGAGGCTAGGATTCAAGCCCCGTCAGTGACAATATTGAGGAGAAATTATCATCTTGTTGAAAATATCTCCTGGCTCGATGCCCTCTTTATTATTCGTGTAAGCTCTAATTAATTAAATAAATAATAAGGGTTGACGTTGGGTCCATTTCCTCCCAACCTTTTTAAATTAAAAAGTATGATTGCAAATGCCCTATTTACGAGCAAGTAGGCTATTTTCTTATTCTCAGTTTTGACCTATGTTCTCATGTTGGTGGCCCATGCCATTTCTCTGTAAATTTCTGAAAATATTGACAAATCTGTCGGAACAAACGTGTTGCCCCTTAAAATCCTTAATGTGGACGAGTTCACTTTTCTTCTCAAATAGAACGTCTTATTAATTTATTGGAGCAGATACATCCTAAGACATTTCTCTTTTCATCCTAAATTATTAGCTATAATTTCTCCTCCTATGAATGTTTATATTGTCCTGCATTTGTGAGCATCTCCTTTACATATTTTATGACATCATCTCTCATTTTCTTCCCCCGTAGGTTTTGGCTGATACTGTTGGCATCCCCTGTCGGTTAGTGAAAGGACAGCAATATACTGGTTCTAGTGATGTTGCAATGAGCTTTGTAAAGATCGGTGATGGAAGGTTCTTACCACTTTTTATCTATTTCTGATGCCAATATCAGAACTTGGATTCTTATTATATGATCCTTTAGTAGTAATGCTACATCTAAGAAATTATGTACAGAAACTGCACAATAAATGCTTTAAGGTGTTTACATCAAGGTGTCGCATAGTGCACCACCTTAAAGCATTTTCTGTACGTGAATCAGTAGATATGTAAGTTTCCACTTTTTTACTAATTCTAAAAGGATGATTGTTGCTGCTTAGATATTAGCATCCTTGCTGGTATCAGCATGCTTTCTCACATCATACTGAAAGAACAAGGAGTGACACCAAAAATGTTTGTAAAGGTTATTCAAAAGTATAAATTCCCAAGTTCCGGAATGAATACATGTAACAGTGAAGGGTGAATCATTATGCATCAATGATCTATGATTTTGTTATTTTTAAGTTTTAAGCTTTAGCAACTTTGTCTACATCATCAACCATTCTCTGTGTTAGAGATTGACATGGCATAGCTGAATACAAGTATTGACGACTCACGTTCCAAGCCGCATACTCGGAATAATTGTTCATTGAACAAATTTTCACCTCCAAAAGGCTTGGTGTGGGGAAAATGATACACATCTTGGAATAAGCTTATGGTGTCCTTATATTTACTCATTCTGTATCATGGTCATTGAAGCAATGATTGGCGTGATTTTCAGGGAATACATTGTGGATCTAATGGCGGATCCTGGAACTCTTATTCCATCTGACACAGCAGCATCACCTCTGGAATATGAAGAATCTTTCTTTTCATCCAGTCCATGGTCCAAGGATGAAGATTCCTCTCGTTTGGCTTCCTCAAGAAGTGGGGCGAGTTCATCTGAAGAACAATCAGAATTAGGGACATCGGAGAAGAGACCCTGGACCAGAAATCTTGATTCTGCAGCAGAGGAATCTGATGACAGAGGTGAACCTAGGACGTCCTCAGGTGTAACAGGGCAGATTAAAGCTGAGGAAGCCTCCGTGAAGTCTTCACAGTTGGATCCTGGTGCGAAGAAAGAGCTGGCTAATGAAGGCCCTGAGAGACCCAGTTATCCTTACATGCTCGCTAAATCCCCTTCCTGGACGGAAGGTGTTAGCTCCCCAGTAGCACGGAAAATGAAGGTGAAGGATGTTTCGCAATACATGCTTGATGCTGCCAAAGAAAATCCACAATTAGCTCAGAAGCTTCACGACGTGTTACTTGAAAGTGGTGTTGTTGCTCCTGCCAATTTGTTTACTGAAATTTACCAAGATAAATCGTCTTTGATAACCATGGAGGACAAATCCTCAACACAAGACAAAGATGAAAACAAAAAGAGGGGTGGAACAAAGAAGAGTAAAGGTCAAGGAAATCTGGGTCATGTTCACTTCTTACCTCCCTTGCCTATCTATGGTACACATTCTAAAGACAATCCTTCAGTACAACCAGAGCATCCCCTAGATATAAGGGAAGTAACTGGACATCATGTTTCATCACAGTCCGAAGTAACTCCAGTTAAATATGCTAAAAATGTTCCTGTTGCAGCAGCAGCAGCGGCAGCAGCAGCCGTTGTGGCATCTTCTATGGTAGTTGCTGCTTCAAGAGCCAGTGACTCAAATCTTGAACTTCCTGTAACAGCTGCAGCGACTGCTACAGCTGCAGCGGTCGTAGCAACATCTGCTGCTGTTGGGAAGCAGTATGAGTACTTGGACGCCACTGCTCATGCACCAAGTGGTTTTGCTGCATTATTTAATGCAATAGAATATGCGAGAGCTGATGCCAATGCAGATGTGGGTGCTGCTTATGAGCCTCATGGCAGTGGCAAGCGAGAGCAGGGGGTGCTAGGGGAAAATTCAGAAGGTGAGAGAAGATCAGATAGGTCCACTGGTAGCACAAAGTCGGAATCAGCACTTGATGATGTAGCAGACTGTGAGATTCTATGGGAGGAGATCACCTTGGGTGAGCGGGTTGGACTAGGTATGAAGCTGCTTATGTTGATTCATCCAGATAATTGCAATCATTTCCTTATAGAATATAAAAATATTACTTATTTGGCACATCTTCTCTGTTTCAGGATCATATGGGGAGGTGTACCGTGGAGACTGGCATGGAACTGTGAGTTACCTTTCAGTTGGACTTTCACTTTTGTGCTGAGTATTTTAATTATTTTGCTCAGTTACTGTCCCACTATTTCTAAAGATCCTTCATAGCCTCTAATTGAGAATCCTCTTCAAAGCTTTTAATTGAAGATGACAAAAGGTTGTTTGGGCATTGCCAAGCCCGTAACAGATTAGAACACTACCTAATCATGAGAGAGTCGGATTGTTCGGCAGAGAGAGGGAGGGGTCAGAGTTTTGGTCAACATATCTGGTTGTCCACTCACTTCATTGCAAGCATGTACCACCATAGCGGAGGTAGTGTGTGCTTGCACAGGGACATGTGCCTTACATGTCCCACCATACCCATTTTTACCCACTTGGCGAGTTCAAATCTTTCAACTACTCTTGTTCGTAGCAGCTGGCTTTCGTCATCCTCATGGTACATCTACGGCCGTGGCGTGTTTTAGGTGTGACTCCATTGCACATTAACCAGACATCAGATGTGCTCAACGGAACCGACCAAAGTTTCTTTAAACCCCACCTATTGATATAATGGCGCTTGCAGAGTACTTAAGGACCTCCGAGTTTACATATGACCATATGAAGACCTATTCAAGATTAGTTTTTTCTTTTTCTTCTATTCAAGATTGTTAACTACTGTACGTTTTTACATTTTTGTGCCTTTATTTTTGGACTGATTATTTGTCAGTACTAATTGCTTTCACCTAGGCGTTGTTGTTGTATTAATAGCTTTTACTTTTTACTTATGTTTCGGATCTTCCTCCTGGCAGATATATATTTAAACATCCACCTTTGTTTAATTTATCAGGATGTTGCTGTTAAAAAGTTTCTGGATCAAGCAATAACTGTTGAATCCCTTCAGGAATTCAGAAGTGAGGTAGAATCCCTGTCTTTTCTGGCATATCACATATATAGTTATTTTTGATAAAGACTTGTAGATTTCGGGCTAAATGCTTGCATGTCTTTTCTTCACCATATCACATATAACCAGTGTGAATGCAGCTGTCCAAATAATAATCCCATATTGGGTAATTACCATGCTATACCAAGGAAGCCTAATCAAATACACACTGGTTAATCTCATGATAAATAATTCCAATATTGTTTATGGATAGTGAAACTGGTACTGTCAGGTAGGTGCTTTAGAAAAAAGGAAAGGGCTTTAGAACCAAGTTAAGTGAGTTAGTCAGTTAAAAGTTTATACTCCTACGAAACTTGCAGTATTCTGAAATGCATATTGTTTCCTGAAAAAAAGGAAATGTGGAAAAATAAAAATAAATACTGTCTTATCTTTTCAGCTAAAGACGGAGATACTTCTTGATTATACACACGCTGTACATCATATACTACCTTTTATGATAGTCCAAATAATGCATTCAAATCCTTACTCTGGTTTTTGATCGAAATGAACGCTCCCAGGTTTCCATTTTCACTTAAACTCCTACAACGAATATTTGTCACATATCACATTCGTCCTATTCTGTGGGTGAACGCCTCCAGGTTTCCAGAAGTTCCTTGTGGGTGAACTGAGCATATCTGACTACTTAGCTGCAAGATTGTCTATATCACATTCGTCCTATTCTGTCCCATCTTAGGTGCAAGTGTGCATCCATCCGGTTCTTCATTTGTTTTTTTCTTTAACTTTTTCTTCAATTGGCATGTCTATCGGGGTTTACTGTTTTATACTTTCTTCCCATCTATGCATTGAGTAAATAATTTGTAAATTTTTTTTGTCGTGCCAGGTCCAGATCATGAGAAGAGTTAGGCATCCCAATGTTGTGCTTTTTATGGGGGCTGTAACCCGTGCTCCACATCTTTCAATTGTTACCGAATTTCTTCCTAGGTATGACTTGATCTATATGATGTTAAATTTTTCATGTGATTTATTCGCAGATCATATGAAGACATTTTTTAACTATTGTTTTAACAAAGAGGGGCAGCACCCTCAAAATTTTATTAATAAGAAAAATATAAAATAGTGGGGGGCTTAATACCCGACCACTTGCAAAAGCCAATGACTACAACAAGAAGATGGAAGGGGACATGAAACGTGACCTCCATCTAAAACAAAAAAATAACTAACTCTAACATTGGGAGTACCATTAAAGTAAAAAATAAATAATCCCCTACATAGTCCGGGAAGATCACTCACAGAATAAAAAACATCACTCCCACTATCACAACCGTGATTAGCAGACTATCTGATACAGAATTGGCTTCTCTATAACATTGAGCATAAGAGATTGTTAAAAAAGCTTGCTCACTAAAAACTTCTTGAATTAGATGCCAATACTTCCAAGGAACTCTACTTTTCAGCTGAAGAATGAAAAGTAAAGTTTGGGAATCCATTTCCACCATTGCTCTCCTATACCCAAGATATCTAAGCCACTGAACACCTTTAAGAAAAGCAGCAATTTTCAGCATGCAAATTTGTACAAACCCCCAGAGAAAAAGAATAAGCAAATAGAAACCTCCATTTTGATCTCTAATGACACCTCCCCCTGTCCCTGTCCAGGGTTACCCCTAGATCATATTAAGCCATTTTATGTGTTAGACGGGCATAGCCTAATTTTAGTGCATGATACTAAATTATATTGTTTATAATCAATCTTCTAATTAGTATTGTAGTGTAAATACAAGGCAAGTAACTTTTAATCTGTGAGCTAAATTCTGTAATGAAAAGATTAAAGTCTTAACATTTGAGATTCATAGTGTATTGGTGCCTCGGGTGGTATGATTGTCATTTGGACATCAATCTGGCTGTCTCCCCTGCAGTAAGGAGGTGATCAATGGTTCTTATTCTTGTTGTGTGTCTGAAGGTGAGAAGAGCTGGAGAGTGTGGTTTACCTCTGTTTATAGCTCCACCAGATCTCAGGAGAGAGCCGCTTTTTTGTAGGAGCTTTATGGGTTGGCAGGCGTATTCGGTGCTTGGAGGGGACTTTTTATCTTGTGATCAAGCTCTCAGACGAGAAGTGTGGGGCATCTCCGGTGAGGGCTATCATGAGAGGGTTGGATGATTTAAATAAAGAGTGCGATCGGGATGTGGGTGGATATGGTTTCAGTTAAGTGCTGAACAGTTTTGTCATTCTCATTTTACATAGTCTAAGTACAATCCCTCGACACAATGGGCTTCCTCAAACATGTCTGGCTGTATCTGGGTAGTTATGTGGCAATTTTTTTTTCTATATTCAGGATATGTTACACTTAGTTTCTGTAGTCTGTACTCTCAGTTGGATGTACCATAGAACATCCTTTCGAGTAATTGGTGCCCTACACTTCGGTTCTTGTGGAGAACTTTTATGCAAAAGGTTAATTGTCCCTTATTTAGAAATTACATCATATACGATAAAAGCCTGAAGCAAAGTTATCTCGTGCAGAGGTAGTTTGTATAGGTTAATCCACCGACCCAACAATCAACTAGATGTTCGCAGGCGTTTGAGGATGGCCCTTGATGCAGTATGTTCTCTACACTTTATTCTGAGTTGGCTGCTTCTTTTTTAAATGGTAAGTAGCTGCTTTCTTACAATCGTACGTATTGAACTCTCAGGCTCGGGGGATGAATTATTTGCATAACTGCACTCCGGTTATAGTTCACCGTGATTTGAAGTCACCAAATCTCCTTGTTGATAAGAATTGGGTTGTCAAGGTAGCGTTCAGATAATACACTTGAGAATGCTTATAGATTTTTTTTCTTCCAGTTTTTCCATTCCGTAACGAGAATGATGTAATCCTTTATGACTGAGTTTCTACCTCTTAATAGGTTTGTGATTTTGGGTTGTCAAGAATGAAGCACAGCACATTCCTTTCTTCTAGGTCAACTGCAGGGACGGTAAGCTGCAAATTCAAAATAGTGCACTGAAACCTTGTGTTTGTGCTCTAGCTCGTGAGCACCAATATCTGTCTTTTTCTGCTGCTCTTGTGATATTGTTCTTCATGAATCAAGTTGCTTGTGTATTGGTGCTGTGCTTCTATACTTCATTGGACGTACATTATTTGTCTTACTTTTTTTGATGGACATGCTTGCTTTGCTTTCTTTTCCATGTTTCATATATTTCATCCTCTTCCGGGCTTGTGGTGGTTGTCTGCCACTTCCTGATTGGAAGAAGATTGCTGTAATACAATAGAAGAGGCAAAACTTTGTTTCATCAGTTTATTATCAGCTATTTTATAGAAGATATGTTTGATGTGATACTGGATTGAGGCTAATACTTTGTTACATCATTTTATTATTAGCTGATTTGTAGAAGATAGCCCAGTGCTGGTTGTACAGCTTGTACTATTACCCTGGCCTATGGCAGATGCCTTGGTGCCCTGATTTCTCCTTCGACAAGGTGGTCATTGTGATTTATGGCATAAAAATAACTTACAGATTGACACTAGCTTTATTATTTGCTGGAATAATGTTGATTAACTTGATAGCTTAGTGGCTAGGTACACATGCTTCTTCTCAAACTGATTCTTGAACATTCTACCATAAACATCACTTGCTAGATGTTAGCGTCATGTAGACAGAATCCATTAACCTTTGGAACCATAACTTGCTTCGTGTTACTAAGTGGGGGTTTGGATACGTCGTTTTCCACAACAATGTATTAAATTATTTGGGTTTTTGTAATGATAAAAGTAAAAAGTTAGAGAGAGATAGAAAGAAACTTGTGGGCCAAAGAGGGAGAAAATGTGAAAAATGGGAATGAAAATGAAAAAAATTGTATTCAATCCCACCCTAAGTTTGCTTGGAGTAGGAATAATGAGACTGTCCACTTTTTCATCTGCATGTTGTATCTACTTTGATGCGCGCCTTACACACACTGTTTATTCTCATAGCTTTCTCGCCAATAAACTTTCTTATATAGAGTAACTGCCTCCAATCCATGAAACATCCACTTCCATTCTGGGTCATCACAAATTAAGGTTCTTTGCTGGATATAGCAACAAAAGTGTAATACAGTAGTATCAGTCTTTACTTTACTAGATTGTATAAACGGCAGTTGTAGCTCTATATCACTGTACAACATATGAAGCTGAAATTGGCTTTCATATTAACTATGATAGTTTCCCAAAAATGTTTTTTCAGAAAAGGGCTCTTTTTATGTGAAGGGATCAAAGATAAAAAAATGGGACAGTGTTAATTGCGATTCGACTGCTAGATCTGAACCCTGACTTTTGCGTAGTCCCACAGGGGGATCATTTATATTCATCATTGCTCGTAAAGCATCCAGTTAAATTATTCATTTAATATCCTCGAGTGTTTAGATAACAATCATAACAATGATGAGGTAGAGATGATATCTCAATAAAAGTTTATTACTACTGTCCAATTCATAATTTGCTATTATTATTATACATAAACATAGTTTAGGACTCTTCAAGCCTATAAACTTGACATACAAATTCACGCCTAGTCCGTGAATATAACCCTATATCCTTCAAGTTTGTCTCTCCAAGCGCCATATACTACCAATGTATACTCTGGAGTTGGATCTAAACACTGAAGAGGTATACTCTGCTCTAACTCACTGCATCCTTCCATTTTATCAAGATGGAAGTAGGGGATGATGTCAATCATAGAACAAAATCTGGTAGGGGGAATTTGAACTTTGAAGAGTTTATATGTAGTGTTATGTGATCATTGTATACTGGTCAAGTTGATAGGACATTTTATAGGATAACTATTAGGCCTATGCAGCTACATGGAAATGCATGTTGGACTACTAAGAAAGAACATGCTACGAAGATGAGTTGTTGCCGAAATGTGAATGCGAAGATGGATGTGTGGTAAACCTAGAAAAAAAGGATTTGTAACTAAAAGTCGCTTCTGTAGTATAGAAAATGAGACATAACGGCTTAAGATGGTTAGGTTTAGGGTACATACATCATAGGTCTTTAGTGAACCCATTAAGTGGTTTGATATAATCAATTTTAACTAAGCTAGGGGTAGGGGAAGACCGAAATTAACATGGACATATGTAATAGAGAAGTATACAAAGGTAAGTGGATTATTTGATGACCTTGCATTGGACTGCATTGAATGGAGGAAAAAGATTTTTGCCCCTGGCCCAAGTGATTGGGACGAACTCCAGGCTGAATTGAGATAAACATTCTTTCATACCTTACTTGGATCAAGCATGTTACAGGACCAGGTATACCATAGATAGTTTGAATATACTCATAGTAAGGCTCATCGTAAATAAGATCATCTAAGACGTGCTCCAGTAAAACTGCAGGATTGCATTAAAAACAGAGAGGTTTGGGGCTTAGCAGTTCTACACATTATACAGTATTATCTCAGGAAAGGTCTGAATGCACTCTGGTGTACCATCATGATTGCATTCACAAGTATTTTGCAATGGGTATGAAGCGGAAGTGTGGGATGACCAAATGCAATTCAATGTCGTGCCAAATGTGGCTGAAGCCTGCCTATGTGGAAAATAAATCAGACTTCTAAGGAGCGTATCTCGATGCTTAGGCAGTTGGCCAGATAACATTAGTCTGTCTATCTAAATATTGTTTAAGACCATTGTTACTTGGGCAATGGCCTAAGTGTCTAGGCTTGTGAGTTAATGATAATCGATCTGTATAGTATGCATTAGCAGGCAATGACAGCAGAGAGGGAGTGACTTGTTGATACAGTAAAACCGCTATTACCGCTATCATGGTTCGACAGTTTTAGTATTATATCTTTGTACTCCCTCCATCTCAAAAAAAAAAAAGTCTCATTGTAACTTGCACGCATTTAAGGGAGAGAGCTATACATACTTGTACCATTCCCAAATTGCATTACAATTGTTGCTATTTTTAGAATAGAGACAATTATTTTGGGACAAAAAAAAAAGGAAAGGTGTTTTTTGGGATGGAGGGAGTATTAGATTATGGTTCATGTTCTCTTTTGTATAATGTATACAAATTTATACAGTTCATATTAAAGGTGGGAAATTAGATCTACACCATGGTCTCGCCGGTGTGTGTATACAAAAAACGCAGTAAAAATGCATGCATACACACCAGTTTGTTGCCTGTTTGACATATTATACATCTACAATGCTGATATTTTTTGGTAAGTGTTCACTCGAAGATATTGAGAGCGAGCAGCTTTTTGGCAAAAAAATGTTATTTACCGTTTTTTTTTCACATTAAGATTTCATGCTTTAATACCATATTACAACCGTTTTGGTAATGCCGTGCTGTTATCTCCTGTTTCAGGCTGAATGGATGGCTCCAGAAGTTCTTAGGAATGAACCATCAGATGAAAAGTAAGTCCTCAACTTCCAAGCATCTCCCCAGAAAATGGGAAAGCTGTACATCTATTTCTCTGGTTATATAGTGGTCTAGTTTGATGCTCCTCAAGTTTAATATCATACACCCTCAATTCCATTATGAGTGCCCACTTTGAGGTTTTCACGGAAATTAAGAAAGTTGACACATCAGCAATATTTGTGGCACCATTATACATCAATGTAAGTGGATAATAAAACATGTTGAGTTACAGAGGTGAATTTAGTAACTTCATTAGACAATGCGCACTCGTGTAAGAATAAAGCTTTTCTAGAAAATAAACACATTTTTTGGGACTTTGGGGAAGCCCTACGTTATTATTTATTTTGGGATATTTGTTCATGCAATGCAGGTGTGATGTTTATAGCTTTGGTGTCATATTATGGGAGCTTTGTACGCTGCAACAACCATGGGGAGGAATGAACCCAATGCAAGTAGTTGGCGCTGTTGGATTTCAGCATCGTCGTCTTGACATTCCAGATGATATAGATCCTATCGTTGCAGATATCATCAAGAGCTGTTGGGAAACGTGAGTATCTAATTTACCACTTATTCTATTAGTGCATTGTACATGAATGCCGCAGAAAGGTTCAACTCTCGAGTGTGCCCCGTTTTAGAACAGTTCTCTAAGTTGCGGTCAGGATGCACATGAACCAAGACCAGTCCCTACTTTTAAATTTATGGCTCTTACAATGAATGTCATAATAAGGTACATGGATTTCCATTATTGTTTCTGAATGCATATGCGAATAAAAACCATGTAATGTTGAAAATTGAGGCTGTATAATCACTGTGAAAACCTGGACAGGAGGCAGGCCATTATAAATTTCAAACTCTTTGTATGAAGGAACAATAACTAATTATCATGGCAAGTTAAAAATGTCCTCCTGTATTCATAATGTCCGAACTAATATTATTTTCTGCATGCATGAAAATTTCAGAGGACATAAATGGTTTTGCGGAAATTGCAATAGCTTGTTTTGCTTGTTATGGAGATGGCGTGAGTAGACATAAATTAACGTGTCTACACGTTCCAGCATTTATTGGTGACTTCGGGACTGTATTCTCACATTTAAGACTAGTTTTCTTGTTCATACTATAGGGTTTGTTGGTTCTTTGTGCGAGTGCCTGTGAGGTTGCCTATTGGCTTTTCGTCTTAACATTATTACTTTTTAATAATTATTATTAATGAAATCAATAAGGGTTGCAATTGATTTTTAGATTTTATAACATCACCCCCCCACCCCCCACCCCCCACCCCACACACACACGCAGACAAATTAGGAAAGATGAATCAGCATTAGCCCCCTTGAATTCCCAAGTTCATCGAACCGTTCTTAAGGCTAGAGAGATCCGCTGCGTGAGCAACCCGACTGTGGATGAATGTATTTCAACAGTCCTTTTTTTTATGTCTGCAGAGATCCAAGATTACGGCCATCATTTGCTGAGATCATGGCTGCTTTGAAGCCTCTGCAAAAACCTATTACAAGTGGTCAAGTTCCTCGAGGGTAGACTTGTATCTCCAAAAGCAGCTGGATAGCAAAATGGCCAATTCTCATAATTCTGGAAGATCCGCAAAGTGGAAAGAGCCAGTTGAGGAAGCAAATTCGCTGACGAGGCATACAAGAAGCAAGTCTGGGATGCTCGTTGGCAAATGTAAAGAGGAGATTAAAGAGAACACATACTTCAGATTTGATTGATGATGATTCTTTTTGCCCTTGAAAGCATTATTTTGGCTTGGCCAGTGCAGCCATCTCAAGTTCCTTGTTTGCTTTGTAAATTAAATCTGAATATGTGTTGTAAAACTTGTAAGCAAGGGCAGTATGTTCTTGTTTATATATCTGTCACAAGTTGTCAGAAAAAGAGTGATCCATACAGATGTGATACATAAAGCTAGTGAAAAGCAAAGATAAGAAATTTACAGTTCACACCTCCAAGAAGTTGGGCAGTAAGCTCCTGAAGTATTTTTGATATATTGAGCAATGCGTTCTAACACACCCGTTTGAGATTCAAGGTTCATATGTCAATGTTGCGCACATGTGCATTAGTTTTCCCTATGAACGCCCGTTTGAGATTCAAGGTTCATATGTCAATGTGCATTAGTTTTCCCCATGTAACGTTTCGAGCAACCAATTACAGGCTCTACGTTTAATCATTTTCTTCATGCAATTTGTTAAATCAGTTCGTCATAAATTTCATTTCGACGTTCTCATTTACAAGGAATCAGACACATTGGGTGTTCATAATATATGCTAATTTTTGTTCTTCCATTGAGAAAATATAGTGGTCTAATTCTGATCACTATGCATAGATAAGGTAGGGACCACTACAAGCCAAAGTTGCATATCATCCGTGTAGAACTGCAAGGGACTAATTTATCCTAAAGAATGGCTACTTTCTTTGGATCTTCAACTTTTCTTTCACATCCAATTACAAGAACTCACCACTTATCTTCATCTTCACAACCACCATCATCTCAGCCACCACCACCACAACTACCTATTTCCCAACCTCAATCTCCGACACAGCCGCTGACAACGAAAAGTTCGCCGGAGACTCTGTCGCCGCCATTGGCCACCTCACAAGAAGTACCTGATCAGGGGAAGAGTGGTAGCAAGTCTGCTGGTACCAACTACACAACTGCTGACTCCACTGATTGGATAGCTTCCAGCTTAACCAGGAGGTTTGGCCTTGGTGCTGGCCTTGCTTGGGTTGGCTTCCTAGCTTTTGGTGTTGTTTCTGAGCAAATCAAAACTCGGTTAGAGGTCTCTCAACAAGAAGCAAATACTAGGTACCCTGGCAAATGATTTATCAAGTTTCACTCTCTCTCTCTCTCTCTCTCTCTCTCTCTCTCTCTCTCTCTCTCTCACACACACACACATTAATCTATTACTCTTTTTATGTACAGAGATGTTGAAAAACAAGAAGAGGTGGTGCTGCCTAATGGCATAAGGTAAAATTCTCTGGCATAGCCCATTTTTCATATACCATGCCCAAAGGAAAGTAGTGTACCAACTACTACTACTACTACTGCTGCTGCTGCTGTCTTGAATGTCTTGTAAGGTTCAAAAATCCGCTCTTAAGATGGATTGCCAGAACATAATATTTTATTTGGTTTAGAATTGATGAGCTTTAACCATGGTTTACCATTATTGAAATGGTTAAACTTTATAGTGCACAAAAAACTGGAAGAAGGGAATTGAGACACTTGATTCTAAAATTGAACTGCCTGGGTAATCACAACCACCAAAAGGATATTGTAAAGTAGAATTAAAAAAAAAATGAAAATACAAAGATAATCTGGAGACCGATTCTTGTTCACAACTCTATAGCTAAGGTGTGTGGGCAACCTTTGTCAAATCTTCATGTGTAATATTTCAAACTTTTTTGTATCTACATTAATTCATTTTCTTTTCCTTTCTTGCGATTGATGTACATGAGTGTAACACCAAGGATTTTGTAAGTTGAGGTTGCAGTTGTGGCAAACTGAAGACTGTACCGACTTTTTGAACTAAATAAATTTTTTGCACCACACGCAGGTACTATGAACTGAGAGTGGGTGGTGGAGCTACTCCAAGGCCAGGGGACTTGGTGGTGATTGATCTCGAGGGAAAGGTTCAAGGCAACGAGCAACTTTTTGTCGATACATTTGGTAGAGAGAAGAAGCCACTAGCTCTTGTAATGGGATCAAGGCCATACAGTAAGGGTTTGTGTGAAGGGATTGAAACTGTCTTGAGATCAATGAAGGCTGGTGGGAAAAGGAAAGTCATAGTTCCTCCTAGTGTCGGGTTTGGAGAAAAGGGTGCAGATTTAGGTCCGGGCATCAAAATCCCTCCGTTTGCGACTCTTGAATATGTCATCGAAGTTGAAAGAGTTTCGATTGCACCAGCTTGAATTTTATACCTTGCGTCAGTGCAGTTGCAAGCAATGACTAAAGCCTAAAATGTGTTGGTACTATTTTTACCATTAGTATATGAATGCGCGCAATTCATTTGTTAAAATTCAATTTTTACATGTGTAATAGATGTGAGAAGAAGAATACAATCAAATTGAATCATCCAACATGTGTACAAGAAATTATGTATGAAAAACACAAAGCTAATAAAGATGCCAAACAGTGAGCATAACACTTCAAAAGAGGAGAGTCAAATGAAGAAAAAATACAATTAAAACTTGAAGAATGGGAGACCAGCTAAAGGCAGGGAAAGAAAAAAAAAATGTTGCAGAGCTGTAAAGAAGCAAAAGAAGACTTCTAAGAAACCATCTAAAATCAAGGCTGGACCAGAAATCCAAGAAAATGGTCATCCAGTGACAAGAAGAAAGAACTTGAAACAATGGCTAGTTGAAACTGAAAAGAGAGAGAGAGAGAGAGAGAGAGAGAGAACGGCACATAGGAAACAAATATCCAGAGACTCATAAAAGTCATTTGGACATAAACACTTATTTTGAGATGGAAAAAATACTAATTAATTACAGTGCTACCTAACTTTCTATTTCGTTTCTTTTCCTATATATATAGTCTTTAATTCCTGAATCCAATATATCAACAAGCAACTAATAAAAATGTCAACCAACTAATAAATTAAAAGGAAAAAAGAAAATTACCACCAAATAATTAATGTTCCCTAAAGAAAAGTTAAAAGTAAATGAACTTGAGATTTGAAAAATCAGCACAATTGATAATTCTCTATAGAACTTTCATGCAATAACTGGTTTCACCAGCAAGTTTGCCAATAATCAGTCCACCAGCATAGAATCAGATGGAGAAATCTTTGAGGATATGTTCAGACTGTAGATATCTGCCTTTAGAACTCAAAATTTTACTACTTAAAGCCTGCATTTGGGTATGCTATTCCATAAAACTTTTGAAGAAAAGAAATTGGTGGTAAAAGTATCAAAGAGATAAGAACACATGAAAAGCCAAAAGGCCTCAATTCACCCAAGTTTCCTGCTACTTGTTCTTGTTCAATGTTTCATGATCAGCACAAGAGCAGAATACTGGGTGGGAAAAGTTTGTATAAAAGTACAAGATCCCCATTTCTGTCTCCATGCTCTACGATCTGATCCTGCTTCTGCCACAGCAGATCTCCATGGTCTTGGACGAATTGCAATTAACTTGGCAACATCTAATGCCACAGCCACTAGTCTCAAGATTAACTCCCTTGTCAACTCGACCACCGATCCAATATTGAGATTCCGTCTCATTATTTGTGTTGATGATTATCGCAAAGTCTTGTTTGATCTTCGAGAGACAAATCGTGATCTTATAGAACACGACTATCCTGGTGTTAGCATTATGGCCCAAGCCGCTTACAACAATGCTGCTCAGTGTGAGGATTCTTTGATCAATCACCCACCATCTTTTCAATCTCCACTCACGGCAGACAATCTTAACATGGAACTTCTTAGTGAAATCGTTGTCGTTATTGGTCGAATGCTCTATCAAATTTAAAGCGCTATTGAAGGTTTATAACCTTTGCAAATTTTATGTAATGTTATATATGAAAATTTGAAAATAAAGGATTATATTAGCACACGATCTCGCTCACACTCCATATCTGCATACTGATAATCTGCATATACATTGTTCACCCTCAAAAAACACCACAAAAAGGATGTGGTAAACGACGATTAAAAGAAAATTATACAAAGATAATCCGATGATTTGGAATTGTCCACAGCTGATCTAGAGCTAGGTGAAATCATAAATCATGGAGAATATATATGCTTAACCATTTTCAAACTTCATGTGCAATACTCCATACACAAACTCTCGTTCGCTCTATTCCTGTTTCGTTTGTTCAAGTAATCAACAATTATCATTGTTCAGTTCGTTTGGTTGTTATCGGTGTGCTATGTTAAGCTACAGTTCAAGCACGGTAAAAGGGACGAGTCTGTTTTAAGAAAATATGTCAACAAACAACTAATAAAAATGTCAATCAACTAATAAATTGAAAGAAAAAAAGAAAATTAAGTAAGAAGATGTTACCACCAAGTGATTAATATGTACCCCAAAGAAAGTTTAAAAGTAAATGAACTTGAGATTTGAAGAATCAGCACAATTGATGAATCTCTATAGAATTAGATGGAGAAATCTTTGAAAGGTATGTCCAGATTATAGATATCTGCCTTTAGAACTCAACATTTTACTATTTAAAGCCTGTGTTAGGGTATGCTATTCCATAAACTTTTAAAAAGAACACAAATGAAATTGGTGGTTAAAATATCAAAGAGATAAGAACACATGGGAAACAAAATGGCCTCATCTCACCCAAGGTTCCTGCTACTTATTTTTATTATATGTTTCATGATCAGCACAAGAGCAGATGATTTGGTGGAAAAAGTTTGTATGAATGTGCATGATAGCCAATTCTGTCACCTTGCTCTAAGATCTGACCCTGGTTCTGTAACAGCAGATCTCTATGGCCTTGCACAAATTGCCGTTAAGTCGGCAACGTCGTATGCCGAAAGCACTAGCCGCAAGATTTACTTCCTTATCAACTCGACCAGTGATCAAATATCGAGATTGCCTCTTCTTAGTTGTGCTGATGATTATCGCGAAGTCTTGTATTATCTTGAAAAAACAGAGAGAGCTGTTGCATCGCACGACTATTCTGGTATTAGCCTTGCGGCCCAAGACGCTTACAATCAAGCTGCTTGGTGTGAGGATTCTTTGAACAATCGCCCACCATTTCATCGACCTCCACTTTCAAGGGACAACCTTAACATGGAACTTCATAGTGAAATTGTTGTTGTTATTGGTTCAATGCTTTTTTCAAGGTCTGTAGTTTTTGCAAATTAACTTCATGTAGCGATACATATGAAATTATGAAAATAAGGATTATATTAGCACGTGATCTCTCTCTCTCTCTCTCTCTCTCTCTCTCTCTCTCTCGTCTCGACAATCTGCACTTTCGATTGACAAATCGTAATAGAGAGCTTCTTAGTGAAATTGTTGTTGTTATTGGTCATATGCTTCTTCAATTTTAAAGCAGTATTGAAGTTTATGGTTGTCGAAACCACGGAGGTTCGAGTCAAAAAGTCAATTTTTGATGATATAATATGGTATCAAGTTATCCGAACGTATCAAATTATCAAGGCATCAAATTATCCAGAAGGTATCAAATTGCCCAAAAACCATTCCGGAATATCTCACTGCAACCCCTAGCAGTGTCAAAATCATAATTGCCACAAAGGCAACATGTCAAATAAAACCCCGCACTCGGGTTGTTAAACTTAGTGAGCATGGATGAAAACAATCAACATATCAAATGACATTCAGAGATATTATTTTTCAAGAGTAACAAAGAACGCCAAACGACGGAGTCAAAGTCAAAATTCAACTTAAATTTGACATACGCTTTCAAATAACGCTACATGAAAGAACACATTAACGGAATCTATAGCTGAAACGATATATATATATATATATATATAACAAAGGATCTAAAGAGGTGTAGTCCCTTACCTCAAATACGTAAGTTTGGAATCTCACTTTCAACAGTAACCTAAATTAAATTAACGAATTAAGTTAATATTCATATACAGATACCCTTATGTGACGGTAGAAATTAAATTAGTACTACAACCTGATGATAGAGGTTAATATAGTACTACAACCGTACTACCATAGTTACTCCCACAAAAAAAAAACGTCATACTTTTCTTACGGTACAAACAATTCAGTTTGAGAAAAAGCCTTTGGTTTGCTCCCCAAAAAGCCTTTTATGAAATGACATTATCCATACTCATAATATATGAAACAAAAGAATGCTTAATAAAATAAGGTTAAATGTAAT
>JAOTQG010018969.1:0-15714 GCA_025631175.1 Iris virginica
GAGAGAGAGAGAGAGAGAGAGAGAGAGAGAGAGAGAGAGAGAGAGAGGAAATACTCGCAAGACTCCTTTATAGAGAGAATGGAAGCTCCTCTTCTTCCAATAACAAGGCCCATCTTCCCGTGGGGAACATCAAGAACCGACAGAATTTCTTCCTCAGGAGCATTATTCTCGGCAATTAGGATATCTGAAATGATTAAATCACCAGTGGATCAAATATGTTACTCAAGGTTAGTTAAATCAAACTTCAAAACTTATATTAACAGCTAAAAAATCTCCAGGTAAAGAAGTTGCAATTGCCAATGTAACTTGTATTATTGAAAATAAATCTGAGCAGAAAAATGGGATTATTGTTGCCCGACACTCCTTTTGTTTGCAACAGAGTTCAACGGAGGTCCCTTCACAAGCTCTTATTCTAGCCACCAAATACAGAACCTTATCAAACCCAATCAACGTGGAGCAGATCAAATTGGAGCCACTTGAATGAGTTGAAGTATGGTATTGAGATATCAAGGCTAGCCCCTCAAGGTACCCTCAGGTTCTGTTCTTCAAGCCTCCTGAATACTTAGTTTTTGCTAATAGTTGAATGCATAACCAGGGGCTATTTTTATTTTTCGTACTCTTTAACTATCTGGGGGAGTCCATTTCACTCCTTCAGTAATGCACTCAGCTAGCAAGCTAAAACTTAGCTTTTCTGCTCCAATTCTGAGCAAACAAAAGTTTCCGTCATCGTTTGTAAGTGTTATACATTTAGACTATTTATGTAGTTAAGAGTTGAACTATTTAGTCACCTTCAGGGTTTTCTTTCATCCATCAAAGGATCCCCTTTTGGACCTGGGTCGATTCGCCAATACTTAAAGCAATTGATTACAGCGGAAGATATAACTATCACGTAACCCCAAGTCTTAGAACACATCTAAATCTTACAAGCGAGAACACCTTAAATACATACCCAATATATACATAAGAGCTTACACTATGTACACCATGTTGTAGAAGTGGATACAACAAAAGATAGCTCAAGGATCATGATCTAATAGGAGTTTCATACTTCAACATTTTTATTAAGAATATATAAATATCAAAAAAAAAAAAAAAAAAAGGAACAGTGGGGACAAACTCCTTAGAAAGGATAAGTTATACAGTAGTGGTGATGACTCGACTACGAACACTATCAAGCGCGAGTTACTCCTTAGCTCTTGGTCTTGGGTCAACAAACACATCGCCTGAAAGGCTGAAACAGTGAGTATGTCAGCGACGTGCTCATGTGTGGCTATGTAAAGATGGTGCACATGTGCAAGTGTACATTTACTAATAAATGTTCATAAGGGGATTATGAAATAAAAACAGGAGTCATTTGACCTATGTCTAGCTCGAATCTGAGGTTTTCTGGCAAGTCAGCACAAAGATGACTCACAAGAGCACATCATCCCTCGCGCCTGAGGCGTCCAAGGCAAGCCTGAGGTGGGCTTGAGGCGTTAAAGGAGACTTGCCGGCCCGAAAAGGCTAGCACCAGCCTGCCTGGACATTTTGAGGTGATACCCGTCTGAGGTGGAAAAAGGCGAGGCAAGTGAGCACCTTTCACAACTATGGCTTGAAACCCTAGCAACCAGGCTGAAAGATCTCTGATTAGCCTTACAGCTCTAGCCTGGCTATGTCTCCCTTCAACACCATTAATATTGACGCTCAGATGATATTACGATGGTCCATGCTCTGACTAGTGGATATAGAAGCAGGCGCTAAAACTTGTGATTGCTTACCCACTCTACAGAGTATAAGTTGATGAGTTTGGAGGGTGGTTTGCATCCAACTCTTAGGAAACTTTCCAATCCAACATCCTATAGATGATCTAAAAAAGACGAGGCAAAATTCTACCATGACATACACAAGATACATTTCTGGAGGTCAAAGCAAGGAGTTTGTTGCAGATATACATAGTAGTAACAAGCATTACAACACATGGCTTGATAAAGAGAACACTGCTGATCACGTGTCAGCTTGATAGAAGGTCCTGGTGGGTTTATAAGCTTGTTGCTACATGAAATTTCCCAGATCGGTAATGTTTGACTACGGTAAAAGTGATTCATGATAGACAAGCCAATCAAGAGTGAAGATGAGTATCTCTCATTCTGGTTTTTCAAATCTGAATATCTCGTAACCTAGGTCTTCCATCCATCATCATGTGTCTGAAAGCTAAGCTAGTTGTAATGACCTAAACAAATTGTCTTTCTAGCACCAGTTAGGACAATAACTAAAGTTTATACCTACCACTCATAGGACCTTTCCACGCTGACATGCTCATTCAACTTGGCCTCCGCCGCTCCGCAGTCGACCAATCATTGGGTCAGTGACCAAGTTCAAAGCTAAGCTAGTAGTCAACTGATTTGACAGAGTTAGTGTCCAAAGGAGCAGTATTAATTGTTCTGGTTACCACCAAGGGAAATAACTTAGAAACCTTGGCTGATCACTTCGTGTAGAAGGTGATCTTGTAAGAATCCCAATCATTTTTCTTCGTCCAATAAGATGAATTCGTTGATGGTGCAATGCGTCTGCTTTACTATGAGCTAGAGGTCAGATGTTCAAACTAATGACATAGCTTATTCGATTGTAAGAGTAAGAAACGTAATTAACAATCTTTTAATGCGGACATGTCACCAATCTGCATGTCCAATGCATGCATAAAAAATGAGTTGAATCAACTCTGCTGCAGATTTAATGGGGGAAAAAATGAAACCTGGAACTGGGGGAATAGATGGCCAATCTGCATAATTATTATCACTGATGCAAAAACATCGAGAATAGAGTGCACCACGAACTGCAAGATACCACAAAGATTTTTGATTCATCTTCACGACCATCTTTTTATAAATGTACAGTAGAAAACGAACATCATCAGCAGCTGCACGAACCATCATTTCAGATAATGGTCTATACGTCCAGAAGTTGGGGTCCTGGTATTGTCAATGAAGAAAATCGTCAAGACTTTGGCAAAAAAATATTTCCAGAGCCTAAAATTTTGAAATGTAGACATAAAATCATAAAGGAATGCACATTTAAAAAGGGATCATCAGCTAAAAAATGTGAAATTCTCACAACTATTGAATTGATTAGTAAATTGCTGGAGTTAATCTATAAGTAAATACTGATTCATGTGACTGGAGAAAGCTATGGGCTTGATTTAGGGGAAGTTCAAACAATATTATTCGACTAACAAAAAGTCTATGTAAAATTCAGCAGACAAAACCCCTGTGGCTTGTTCGTTGTGCGGATGACCCTTCTATGGCATGATAATAGGCACAAAACCTTTGGGTAAACTTGCTTATAAGTTACGATTTCATCATGGGCCATACAGTTCCATTTTATTAACAAGCTCGCAGGATCTTTAATGGATCCCTCTCTTTACGATACACGAAAATTTCTAATCAGGAGACAGATAAATATAGCACTCAGGCCCAATGGACCTCTAATTACCAGTGGTGTAAGATGACATCAGAGAGGGGGGCAAGAAAACTTCCGAACCTGTTATCTCCAGGTTCTTGAGAAACTGAGGTCAGAATTGTTCAAAACCCAGTGACTTTACCCACTTCCAGATACTTGAAATCAAAGACACTATCAGCACTTACCTGGTGAAGGCACATGTATTAGGTTTTGGGGGGGGGGGGGGGGAGGGGTTGATATGCACCCAGGTGAGACCACAGGGGGGGTTTCTCTACAGTTCATTGTAACATTTACAGTATGCCTTAAGCAATACCTCCTCATTCAGTGGATAGGTAAAAATAAATGAGGCCATTACACCATTTCTAGGATAACAACTACATTTCTAGGATATCAACAGAAATTTAAATGAAGGGAATGGGATATATACATGGGTAATAACGGATCTATATTATCATTCTATCCAAAGTTCAAATCAAGTAAATGACTGCTATATCAATTCAATAGTCATTTAAACACTATCACGATTGCTCAAACTGAGATATTAAATTGTTTGACATGAGCGGTAGTGGAACAAATTTTATATACTCGCATTTCAGTAGTATTTATTTAATTTTATTACTGTGTTTTTGCCCTCACAGAAAACATGTATTTTTTTAGGTTTATCATATGGTTTAACTCAAAAGGAGTTTGAGTTTTTTAAATAAACGTAGTCATTTCCAGTAATGAGTTCATGAAGCATCAAGTACATACAAATAACCACATTTAAGGTACTTAGATATTGTTTCAATGGAACGTCATAAGAAAGTTATATTAACAGACTGAGCACTCTCTACCAACATTTATGGGGACATTAAGATTTTGTTTGGTCAATAAATAAGGCGGTTATGAAATTATCGGCTATTGCTCACAAAGAGAGCCTACGGAGCCTAGCATAAGAGACTTCTGTCTGTGGCATTTCTTGCCCATTACTTATCATCAAAACTTCTATATTTATTTATGTTTTTGTTAATGCCGTTGTGATCCACAAGTTCAAAATCTATACCGCTTCATCGCTGGTAAGTGAGAAATTTACAGAAAGGTGATGTGCATGCATGTCAGTAATGAGGTTGAACTGTAAAACTTCAATGAAAGCAAGGAAAAAGGATAATCTTTACTCATTAGAAAGCATTGTGAACTATGATACTTAATTTCGACTAATTTTTCATCTAAAACTTGGTTTACATGTGATAATTATACAGGCATGCCCTACCTGTCTCAGAAGAACTCGGACTTCTTCTTTCTCAAGATAAGATATACCTGCATTCAAATCCTCAAAGGTGAAAATGTGAAGGCCGGAACTCTATGCGAAGCTTAAGACTAGAGCATTAAGAGACGGTGTAAACAAAAGTATTAGGAGCAAGATCGTGAGGTCAATTACTAGCTGTGATGAAAGCAATAATCAGCAGCGAAATATGCACAAATCATTCTTTATACAAGGAAACACATGCATAATTATGTAGTGATCACAACATATAAAAATGAAGACGAAAAGAAAAATAAAGTCACAACATTCGACTTTTGAACTATTAGATAGTTAAGGGCATATACAGACACATATCCCAAGGTTTATTTCATTCAAAGAAGCTCCAGTGCACACCGGATTTGTCCATCAAGCCAAACTATGTCAAGAATGATCTAACAAGAAAAGCAAATCAACACCAAAAACAAAGAATACTTCAATTTCTAGGGCCATTTAGCACTACCCTTTCCCTAATTTACCTCCATCCTCACTTCCTCTCCAAGAATTAACTAATTGAAGTCACAGATATATCTTTTGAGTTGCTTCTATTTTCTCATTTACTTATGTATCTTTGACACAAAAAAACAGTGATTTAATCAACAGATGAATACTACTGATTGTTGGGTTCAGAGGTGCACATGTCTTCAGACAAAAATCCAGAAATAACTAAATCATTTTAATTTAGAGCAAAATGTTGACTTGTTGACATGCAAGATACAAAGAAGACCATAAGCCCATTTGTATTGTAATCTGGGTCATTCAGTGACGTAGTTCTATTTACTCTCTTTTTAAGGCAAGCCCATGGCCTCGGTTGAGATATTTGCTAAAACCAGTTGCCGCATTGCAAATATTCTATTGGCTAAAAAGAGGGTGAATTACTTATGGAGCCCAAAAAAATGACTTTAACTGTATTCCAATCATAATACAGCGAAAGCTTTACCTACAATCTCAAATTCCTCTTCCTGAATGAAACAGAACAAATCCTTTACGGTCAATCAGGGCTGATGCCATAGGCCTACAAGGCTAAGCATAGCCTTACCCACAAGTCTTTAGAAAAAACATGAAGTCGAATCAAAATTTAGTTTTCATCTTTGTTTTTTGGTGTTCTAAATTAAGTGTTTGAAAACTTTCTCTTTTGGAGCTACAAGTCAACATTTTTACCACAAAGTTTTCCAGGACCCACAGTTAAATCATTTGTGTCCACTCATTTGTAAAGTTATGTGCCAACTCAAACAGGGAACCTATTTTGGAATGGAGCGAGTAATTAGAATATGTAAATATAAAATTACAGGTTTAATAGTGCTACATAGTTTATATGTGTAAAAATACAGGTTTAATAGTGTTAAATACCTTGTATAAGTGTTGAGAAAGCATTTTTCGACAATGAATCTTTGTGAAAATCCCTTTACAAAAACTCAAGGAATATAAGGGGCTGAATGATTCTTTGGTTCTTTACATAGAACTAAGCATTTTTTGAAACATTGGCACTGAAGCTATAATCAACCATTTCAGATTATGGCAACTCGAAAACCAAATTGTAATCTTACATTTTTAATGGTTTTCTAGGATGTTTGTATTTAATATGGTGTACTTGACATTTTACGTATCAAATATCTGACAGACAAATTTTTATTTATCATTTTTATGATTTAGTGCATAGGTTTTGTTTCATATTTTGTGCTTTGAAAATTTTATGATAAACTAAGGCTTCCCCTAAAGTTAAATCCTGGCCCCCCACTGCAACCAATATGTCCAAAACCACCAGATTTTTAAATGCAACTACTTGATTTGAGAATCATTTTATGGAGGCAACTAAAGAGAGTTAAACATCGGCTATGCCCCTTCTCTGGCAGTTTAAAGTGCATGGTTGATCTTCCTCTGAGCTTTCCTTCTTTACGGTATAACACTACTATTACCATAAGCATATGCATAATTCATCGGCGGAATTCAGTTTGCCACTCTGAAGAACCACCCTAAGCTTGCAAAATGGAGACAGAGTGATAGTGGGGGATAGAAGCAAAATTATTTCACGGGCATATGCACTTCGCCTAAGAGACTCTATGAATCACAAAAATGATTCGCAACACCCGTGCCAAATTGGAGCCATTGTCCCACTGCCCTAGAGCAACAAAACATTAAACACCAAACCAAATTCAGAAGTGAATCTAAAGTTTTTAGATAATAAGGGATTACTCTTAGCTAAGCTGCCCTTTCTACAAAAACTTTGAGAGGGTTGTCTATACTTGAAGCCAGGATACCACAACTTCAAATTAGGAGAAATTCCATAGCTGAATGTATTATAAGACAGCATTGGAACTGGGAAAATTATAGCATAACATCGGCAGGTACATGCATGCTTCTACTTATGCCTGTAATTTTCAACTGTCAGATAATTTGTATGTAAGAAAAAAGTCATTAAATCATGAAATATTTAACCCTAACATGAAGGGGTTTCCAGGGACAAGAAATTTAAACAAAAACAAAGGCACGCAACAGAATAAGTACCACAATAACGTGGATCTGCAAGGAGAGCAACAAATGATATGTAATCATCTGGCACTTTTGCCCTTCCTTCTTGCTCCTCAATCAGAGAATAAGCAATCTGCAAAGATAATTGTCAACATAAGAAGCTAAGAATGAAGAGCTTCTAGGTTATGAAGGTTTGCCACTTCAAAGGGAGAACAATGAAAACCAGAAAAGCACTTGAATCCCTAAATCTTAAGAAGACAACATTCACCTGGGTATCAAAAACATTGTGCAACTTGATGCCGAATTGAAAATACAATGCCTGCATAGAAGTCGATTGAAAGTCAATCAGAAAAATAGATGCTCATAGAAACTTGCAAGGGCCAGAATCAACTTAAATCATTTAGAGACCTCACTATCTCGCTTGCAATCATGAATAACTTTAGTGATGTTACTAGACTCAAGGGCGGGCTTACAGGCTTCCACAAGCATCTTTCCGCCCTGAATAGCATCAACCAAATATATTGCATCTGGAAAGGCTAGCTGCAAAGGACCCAAAAACTCGGTGAATTGTCTTCTTGTAAATTCATAAATTAACCATGCATAGTTAAACATGTGAAATCGACAGTGAGTAGCCTAAGGTCAAGTAACTGCAACAAACCACGAGCTGCATTAGAATCAAAGGAGAATACAACGGAAGTTTTTCTGAGGACTAGCATAAATTGAAACAGGCATCACTACACAGTACACAGTGTTCGTAACACGACCACATAGTTATTAAAAGAGCACCAAGGTGAGCGCCTAGACTCAAGGCACAGGTCGCCGTAGGTTTAGAGCCTTGGCTTGTCTAGGCGACGGCTCAGGCGCGCCTAGGCACGATGCGCGAGCCTTGAACAGATGCGCGCCTAGGCGCAAGGCACACTTGGACCTGTCCTTGACCAAACCTAGACCTAAACAGCGTGAGATTCAAAACCAACCATCATGCCTCCTTCTCGCACACCCCTCTATTCTATCCGAAGACCCCGAAACTCCACACCACCCCTCCTAAACACTGTCGTCACCTCTGACAAAGGTCAAGAAGGTTGGCGACCACCAGCGATCCTCTCTAGCACAGGTACGTCAACTTGACTTTCTGGGTTTTCTTTTTCCTTTTCTTTTTGTTCTTTTTCCTTTCTTAGTTCTTCCTACGCCCATGGACATTGTATTTCATCCCCAGTTTTTAAATTTTTTGAAATTTGCACTGAGTTCCTTTTTCCCCCTTTCTTTCTTTCTGTTCTTTTTTTCTTTTCTTTTTTTTTGGTTATGAATTGAGTTAGTGTGTTCTTTTTATCAACATGATTAGGACCAAGTAATGGCTTCGCAAGATCCCAGATGGAAGTTTGCGAAGATTGTCGATCCAACAGGGAAAGACAAATACAAATTGTTGTGTATTTATTGCTCAAAAGAGCTGAATGGAGTATGTAAGGGTAAACCACATATTGTCGAAGGCTTTCGGAATGCAAAGGTATAAAAGTGTCCCTTAGTCCTGTCTCTTGTTCTTCCACCCATCACACATGACAGAATACCAGGTCTTAGACCACTCCTATTTGTGTTCCTCCATCACCTGATTTGTTGTATCTATAAGAAGTGCTTAAGCAAAGGAACCGTCACCTCATGGAAAGTTAGTGGTTTCATGTTCGGTTCATATTGTCTAATAGCTTCAATCATGGTGCGAAAGCTCATATAGTTGACTACATTGAAAGCTATTCAAGCATCCTACTTCCATCTTGCAGTGAATGTACATCTCATATGTTTTCTTGCTGCTTCATCTTCGGCATCTTCTTTCTTCCCCTTTTTGTTTTGAGTAGCAAAGTAAGCATCTAAAGGCCTTGTAGAATTTCTTCACCGTGGGTAAATGGGCCAGCAACTTTAACTACTAGCAGTCGAATAATTGCGAGCTTTATTTGCACACTCCCTCTCGCAGCATCACAAAACCCTCCATCCAAGCATACACAATCCCTTTCAAAAAAAAAACTTGATAGGGTTAATACTGTAATTAAGCTTGCTATTAAGCAGGTGTATGTTAGGCGTTAATTCAGAAGAGATAAGGATAACTAACTGCTGGCATTTTCTATAACTGCATATGAGCTCTTAACCTTTTCTGTAACTGCATGTGTGCAGTTAATCTTTTCTATAACTGCAGCAGTTAGCCTTTTCTATAAATAAGAGACATTGTAGTCTCATTAGGTAGTTTTTTGGGAAGTTATGGTTTGGTAAAACTGATTCATTGGGAATCAGGAACTGATTCATTGGGAATCAGGAAATTCGATCTTCTCCGGTTTGTAATTTATGTTTCAAGCAATAATAGTTATTCCTCTATTTGTGTTCTTCTTCCTAATTCTCTATATTAGTTCTATCAAATCTAAAGCTCAGTCTCCTCTTTACTACTCGTCTTTGATGCTTTTAATGCTCACCTATTCTACAACCTCTTCGGGACACTTCTTATATTCCTCTGCATTCCCAGAGCCTCCGACAATATGTTGTTTTACCCTAAATATTTCTCCATACAGCTCTTTTGAGGATTAAATACACAACAATTTTTTTGTCTTCCCCCGTGAGATCGACAATCTTTGCATACTTCCATTCGGTGTCTCATGCAACTATTGCTTAATCCTATCAAGTTGACAAAGATAACATACTAACTCAATTCATTACCAAAAAACAACAGCAATAACAACAACAAAGCCTTAATTCCAATCAATTGGGGTCGGTTACATGAATCCTTTCCTGCCATTCCATGCGATCCAATGCCAAGTCACCATATAGATCAAAGTCTTTCATGTCTTTCCACATTGCCGATATCTCAGTCTTTCATGTCTTTCCATGTTAACTTTGTCCTACCCCTACCCCTACCCCTAGCTTGATTAAGACTAATATCATCACACTTCCTTACTGGAGCACTAAGTGGCCTTCTTTTAATTCGTAACCAAAAAGGGAAAAGGAAAAAAAAAACAAAACATAAAGAAATGGGAAAAAGAAAAGTCACTGTAAATTTAAGATAAGAAAAAAGGTTAGGAGATAAAATCCAATGTCGGAAGGAGTCGGAAGAACTAAGAAAAAAAAAAGGAAAAAGAAAAACTGAAAGTCAAACTCAAAGTTGACCTACCTGCCAGAGAGGGTCGTCGGTGGTGGTCGTTAGCCTTCTTGACCTTCGTCGGAGGTGACGACAATGTTTGGGAGGGTTGGTGTCAGGTTTCTGGGTCTTATATAAAACTCGAGGGACGCAAGAGGGAGGGAGGTACGAGGGTTGGTTTGGAATCTCACATACTCACACTGTTTAGGTCTAGTAATGGGCAAGGACTAGAAAGTTGTGCCTTGCGCCTAGGCACATCTGTTCAAGGCTCGCGCCTAAGCACTCACGTGATGAAGAGGCTTTTCTAGACAAGCCATGGCTCTAAACCTGCGCCAGCTTGCGCCTTACGCCTAGGAGCGCCTTTAATAACTATGCTCTTGATTCAGTGGAAAACCTTCCCTACGACTTGTATTTCCTTAATTCCTTCTAAATATATCTTTTATATTCTTCTCTCTCTACTCACAATGAAATGAGAAAGGGCCATCAGATAATGAACTCAAAAAGAAAATGAACTTCATGAGCTAAAGTCTAGATGAATCTATGTTGAGCCGACTCGCTAGCCAGACAAGTCGAGCAGCCTAGGACTAGGCTTGGCTCAATTATTTTGACGACAGCAAACAGAGGCTCAACTCGGTCATCTAAGGCTTCCAAATCGAGCCAAGCCATGCTCGAACGAGTTGAGGCGAGTCGAGTTTCCAAGTTGACTCGGCTCACGTACACCCCTAGTTGACACATCTCCTCCAAAGCTATCACACCATTCTAATATTTTTGGTAAGGGAAGTTCAGTTTCTCCTAATAAGGATAAGTGTTTTAATTGTCATGAGTTTGGACATAGTTGTTTCCAACTTCATCTTCTTGAGTTACGAAACTGGTGGACATGGTCAAGAAAAATGATTCAGAAACACTCAAAGTCAAGATGAGAACAATGTGGAAAATATCACTATGGAACCTCATTCCGACTGCAAAAATGAATGGGGTAATACGCGTTATCCATCCTCTTTTTTCGACTACGAAGCAGATTCTTCCAAAAGATGACCTTTCTATTAAGTGGGATCGCATCTTCCGCACTAAGGTGCATCATGAAGGGAAAGCTCGTTCTTTAGCTATTGACAGTGGAGTGAAGAAACTTGGATTAAAGGTTCAACCTTATCTTGCAGCTTATAGTGTGGCTTGGATCATGGATACCAAGTTGAAGTTTGATTAGTGTCACATCATTTTCACTATCATGAAGCTTGAGGAGACTCTTAGGTGAAATGTTTTGCCTCAAAAAGTTAGCCGCATTTTGTTAGGTCAACCCTAGCTTTTGGATCGCAATGTTGAACAAAATGGCCATGCCAATACCTACTCTTTCGGTGTTATCAATAGGTCGCTTGTGCTACCGATGAGCCACTGTTGACGCTTAAGAAGTGGTCTTCATTCCTCGTCATGTTCTTCCTTCTAAGGGTATCCTTAGGCACATCCCTACCTTAACCCAGTCGAGTTTTTTTTCAATGGCGGAGAATTGATGGACACATTGAATATATGGACAACTACGATACACTTTCAAAGCCCGACATGTGCAGCCTAGAAAGACCATTTGGTCCAAGGTTGAGTGTAGATTCAGCTTAGTATAAAATATTTTGATTGGTGTTAGCAGAGAAAGTTATAATTGTGATTCTTTTCTAATTTGCTAGTCTAGATTATATATAACTCGTGTATGCATCCATTTTAATCGGAGCTGAATATTAGAGAATAAGCTTGAGAGCTTGAATTTCGCGTTTCTAGCGGTTCCTCTTGAGGGTAGGCTTTCTCTGCCTCTCTTTGTGATTTTAATCCATCCCCACTCCCCATCACGCATCCTTTAGCATATTTTCTATAAAAGCACCTAATCTCTCTATCTTATATTCCACCACTTATTACTTAAATTTTAGTATTTTCTGTTTTCTTTTTTTGTTTTTAAGGGTAATATCAAGCACCAATGCATACATATACAAATATTAAAAATCATGTTCACAAAATGCTATCAAGGTTCTACAACAGGTGAAATGAACAGATCGAAGGACTTGTAAAACATAAGGTCCTGTCTGCACAAAATTGAGCGATCTCCTTTTCGAACAGTTTTGTGCCTCTTATATCCTTTTAAAACTTCGTGTTTTGCAATGTTTTTGAGAACGAGAATATGTTGGTTACTATAGCAAAACATGTTTGCATAGGAATATGATATCACTAGCAAAAATTATACCTTTGCTCAAAATTTTGGCAAATTCGGAGAACAGGATACAGACAGATCCAAGCAGGCTAACAACTGAATGTTGATTTTTGTTAAGACGGACTGAAAAATCATTTCTTAATACGAAAAGGAGATTTTGTAAAAGGCAGAGGCAGGTCCCATCACCTGTTTTAACATGTTCATAAAGTTACTTCACCTGAATGATACAAAGAGCTCCAGTGCGGCAAAGGTCAACACCCTCACAGTCCAAGCCAATCACCAATTTTTGATTTGGTGAAGGCTCCAAAAATTCCGTTGGGAGCTGATTGGCATGAGTGACTATATGAATAGGAACTAAGGGAAAATGTGCATCAATATTTAGAGATCCCCCTCCTGTAGCACAAATATATAGGCCATCAATCATTAGAGAACAAACCAGTTTTCATGACTTGCTTGATGAAACAGGGATAGGAATCGAACAGAAACAGCCTTCTGGATACATTAAAAGCAAATACTACCATTCGGATCAGACGGGCTTACGACTTTCCACTTCATTAATTATGGGCTAATAATGTTTATTCTGAGATATGTTTTCTATTTGGGCCTTGTTAGAGATTTGAATCTGATACATGCATCTAAGATTACGACTGGCCATATCAGGACACCAAGCCAAACTCCCTCGAGATGATTAAAGAAGGAACCGCGAAAAAGTATGAAGGAAAAAAGGTATCCTTGGTAGATGATTAAACAAGGAATATGCCGGAAAGAGGGAAGCATCATATATGGAAAAAAATCATGGTACTACAAAGAATAATACATGCATTAACAAGTAAAAGCACCGTATATGAATCAAGAATTACTTCATTCTACAAAAAAAGTAACAATGCATGTTATTTAGATGTCCATTTCTAACACTATTCATTCCACAGTAAAAACTTTGCTTTCGTCTTCTCCCAACAATAAACTCTTAAGGGCCTACTATTTTAGTATTCATCAAGGGCATTGCCAGGGGTAATGACTACTAAATATCAGAGGAAAGGGAACTTAAAGAATAGGGCTTTAGATTGTGCAATTCTGTACAGTTTTTTAATTTAAATGTTACTGTGAAAACAAATACAAGTGTATGAGAAGCTTATAAGACCATCTCAAGGGAAAATGGAGGACGGAAGCAAAGTCAAATGATTCGAGGATGAAGTAGTGATCAGCAGTAGGATTGCACCAAATGATGCAGAAGCAGCGCAGAACATATAGGAAATGAAATCGATCAACAAACCAGAAAATGAGGCAATTGCTCAAGAAAAATCAACGAAGTTATCAACGCGACTTCAGTTTTAAATTACAATTCAGAAGCATGAAGGGGTAAAAGGACTTTAAAATGAGGCCCTCCCTCTCCCTCTCTCCTAGTTTAAAAACACCAGTATTCCGTTTGCTTTCTCTCAGTAGGTCCTTATGCCTTCAAAATGACACCACCAAAGAGATATCAGCTGTTTACAGGAAAATTTAAGTAAAAAAACCTAGGCAAGCTTGCCAACTGCCAAGTGCAAGAAAAGAGGTTCCCCTAAAAAAACATTTTTTTAGACGAAAGCCCCCTACGTGAGGAAAACCTACTGCCTAAGCTGCTCTCTTGAAAACCAACAAAGTAGGTCCTCTGCACCAAAAAAATGACGATGCTGTGCAAGGAAGTTTTCAATTTGAAGGCTTCATTTCCTCATTTCAAAACTCTTCTCGTCCTTTCACACCAATATTCCAAGAGCGCATAGACGACCCATTTCCCAGTTATTCTCTTTTCTTTTTCTTTCTCCTTTCCGGATCACCATGCAGGCGAACTAAACTAACCTCACAATAACCAACTTTTGACCCCAAGTCTCTTCTTATTGGACCAAACCACAAATCTCAACTACACAAGATGGCATAAATTCCTCTGTTTTGTAGCCAGTGGCTTTTCCAACTTCCTAAACCTTTGAGAGAAAAATGAATACTGATTTAAGACATACTGCGGGCTGGGATTCTACATACAGGCTTTTTTATCAGGTGATCCGATGCACCCGGACTTCCAGGAAGTTTTTCAGTACCAAAACTTTGGCTAAGAAAAATTGGAGTGATAAAATGGTCAAATTTACTTGTTTTTATGTATTTATAAAGAATGCTATTGATAATTAACTTGAATATTCTTGCAGCGGTTAGAATTGAAGAATCTAAAACATGCTCATTTCGGGAGGGATTACATGCAAATAAAAAACCCGCATAACAATGGCAGCAGGAATTTACGCGAAAAGGAAAATCAAAGCAAATCAAGAAAACAATTATGAATGCAATAAATACATATAAAGTTGACTGGGAGACAATGAGGAGGGGCAGTGAGAAAAGGTGAATCACCGGCCTGGGTCAGAAGGAACGGGAAGGTGGGTCTGATGAGAAGATGCCTCCATTTGACGATCGGACCATCCAATCCTAAACGGCCAGATCAATTAAGTTTTGTGCTTCACTCGATATTACTTGTGCCTAATATTTCCTTCCACGCTCCGGCGGCATATGTATTCGCCGGCTTTTATAATCAATCTCTTTGAACTGCCAAATGCAAGTAAGTGGAAACATTTCACTATCAACCCTTATTGTTTTGTAAATTTACAATTCTTGTCCCTATAATTCTTCTCATAACAGATTCTGTTACCATTTCGTTACGTTTTTAACGAGTTTGCTGGGGGGTAAAAACAGTTTTGACTACAAATGATCAACACAACAAATAATGGATGTCAAGAACAGGTATAACCTCTCCATAATAGTATTATTATTTGTTCATGATTATTTATGTTTAATATTTTGTATTGAGACATGCGCAGTATATAAAATTGGAGTTATAAATATATCAAATCTATAGTATAAGAACAAGTAGTAGTTTTAATCATTGAACTATTCATTAACTGACTCAATGAATAATGAAATCAATCTTTCAACTTATATAATTTCAATCTTAATTAATCGTTAATTTTAACACCATTTTCCTTTTTTTTTATGTCCCATATTTTTTTATTTATAGTATAAAAATTTGTTATATTTATATTTTTATATCAATTAAAAAATAAATTTTCACATTAATTTTTTCATGATTACCATCACAAACATACATTACTATGATACATATCCAAAGTTAATCATAAAACTCTCTCTCTCTCTCTCTCTCTCTCTCTCTCTCTCTCTCTCTCTCTCTCTCTATGTGTGTGTGTGTGTGTTTGT
>JAOTQG010019080.1:0-15711 GCA_025631175.1 Iris virginica
GTACAAATGAAGAAGACCAATGCTAACATATCCATTTGGGGTCTCCTGTGTGTCTCCAAGAAGCACCGCGATGCCTTGTCGAAGTCATTGGCACAAGCCGTCATCCCAATTGACACTTCACCATCAGATTTAACCCAAATGATTGGCAACATACACTTCGGTAATGTCATCTCATCAACCCAATCTATTATAAAGTTCTTTTATTACATTATGGGAAAGAAAGAGAGAAAGAATATTAGAACATTAAGACCAGTGAGCATTAATATAAAAAACTCAAAAATACCTCTACAAATGAACTTCCTCCAGGATTTCTCATATCACAAGCCCAATGATACATATGACTGCTATGAAGACTATCATCACTTATTCTGAGATTCCCAAGAGACGCCTTTATACTAAACGAAGATGGGAAAACCTATAAGGAACACAAATGAGTATTAACATTCCACGTATCCAATTATGAACATATTATCGAAATCAAATAACCAATAAATTAGTCGGATATAGGAACAGTGAAACCTTGATATCGGTGAGAAAGTTATCTTGCGACATAGTAGCAAGCTTTGCCCCATTTTCATTCATCAAAAATATTTGGGCACGGGCCATATTCAGTGTTAAAGAGAATAAGATTCTAGATTTCCCCTTCCCCAACAAACCTTTGACTATGGGTTCCTCAACTGTGGCTAACTGCTGATTACCAACCACATCATTCATGGCTGTTGAAGAAGTGTCACTGAAAGATTCAAAACTGTCATCCTCAATTGTAATGGCACTTGCGAATTCCATTATTGCAAGGATTGTAGGCCTACGACAAAAAAATGACAAGGTGGCAAGGGTAACTGTCACCTGAAGAAAATGATGAGGACAAAATTAGTACATCACATAGTTGTACATGAAGAAAATGCCAAATTTAGAACAATACTCACCCGTTTATCAAGGCCATCATAAAGTATGGAGTCCGAATCATACACAATTATTTGAGCTTTCACAAAACTATCTAATGTATCAGTAGCTTCAAAGTTATCTTCACCTCCTTGAGTACTGTCACCAGGTAGTAAACCAGCAATTCGGTTAAAAGTAGGAGTCTTAAAATACTCAAATTCATTTCCAGATGGCTGTACTGGACTATCTGAAGAATCATTAAGATCGTCAGAGGCCTCATAAAACTTATCATCCCCTTCATTTTGGCTTTTATCATTGCTTTGATAAATCTGATCTCCAGTAAAGACTGGAGGTGCATCTGAGCTTCCAATGAAAGATTGCGCAAGATAGCGAGGCTGGGACACTCCCTTGCCACAAACTAGATCTTCTACCTCCAAAGCTTTCAGGACAGTGCCGATGAACATATCATTGGCTTTCAGTGAAAGCTCAACCTGTTAGTAAAATCAATACAGATGTTTAAGAGCGTAAACTTGAAAAAGGATCTTATTTAAGAATGACAAGTATTACATATATGAGTACAAAAAGAATCTTACTCGACCACCTATTGCACGTATTTCAAATAAACGGCTCTCCTCAGCCAGAAGCACCTTCATAAAAGTCTGATTATTCTGGAGAGGAAAAGGGAGAAAAAAATATAAAAAAAACCATAAAACTGCAGTGCATGCATACCTCAGCTACCCCAACATACATAAACCTTCACTGTACAATCCAATCGGGCTTACCTGAGAGCTATAATTAAAGCATAACTTCAACTCATCAAGCACACCAGTTATAAAAAGCTTCTCCACGTTCAACACATCCTTTGACCCCTGATGGTTAACTTCTCCTACTTCTGAGTCTCCAGAATCAGATGAAGTTTCTGATAAACCAGTTATGGGAGCAAAACCCTGCATAAGAAACCCAATGATAAAATCACATTGATGAATTATGCACCATCCCATCAAACAAAAACGTACACAATTTGATCTTCATCATAGCTTTACCTCTTAGTATAAGTAATCCACAGAAAAATGTTCAACGATAACAAAATATATGAGAGAGAGAGAGAGACAGAGAGAGATGGACAGAGAAACTTGAATATTACACAGTGAGATTCCAAACAAGCATGTATATCTTCAATACATTGTTGATGATATAGTATAGAATATAGTCAATGAAAACGACCGAAAGTAGAGTGTTAACACAGTGCTTTGTTAAATAATAAATAAACATTCATCCCTGCAAGAAATTGTGAAACGCCAGAGTAGCTCTAAAACAAATGACAACTGAGATCAAACCATGTAGATAATGATGTTAGTTCTATGGAATGGAAGATAAAAAATTCAAGGATTTTGGTATCTGAGGAAGACAAAAAGCATCACAATTTAACATATAAAGACACCAATGTGAATGAAGGCCACGATCCATGTTTGAGGCAAAAGTAGTTCAATAAGGTTTTTATAGTTAGGTAGCATTAATCATGTATCACTAGTTTGAGCTTGATAGAGAAACAATATAGATAGGCAAGACACTCCACCATTCATCCTAGAACTAACAATAGCTACTACGAGAATTACCAAAAGAAATTAATAATTATCCTAGAGAAGTGCATTTCTCTTTTTTCCTTGAAGGTTGAGAGTGCAACATAACATGATGAAGATCACAACAATCAGTACAAAGAAGCATGGAGATAAAGAGAAGGGGGGATAAACGTTAAATGAAACTCCTTCTCTGGAAGCAAGGGGAGGAATGAAGGGCAACGGCATCTACAGAAGCCTAAGAGGGAAAAATATTCTCTAAACTGTCACGTCTTCATCATCCATTACAATTAAGCAAGTCACTATAAAATAAAAATTACCGAAGCACGATATATAGCCCCTTGCAAGCGAATCTGCCAACTTTTCCTTGAATCTTCAGATTCACATCTTAATATTAAGGCATTCACATCTTCTACAACCTACAAACAGAAGATAAATGGATATGAGGTCAGAAGAGAACCTTAAGCAAAGAAATATCAACAAGTGAAAGAAATGAGTGATGCATATTTTAACCACGAATTTTTTTTGTTAACAGAACCTTGCTGTTAAATCTTTCAGCATCATAAACAGCCAACACATTTTCTACGTTGCCAATAATTTCAGCTGGGATTTGATACACTTGTTTCCCACGTAAGCTACAAAACCCAACAATTATCAAAGAGTCAATGTCAACTAATAATTGAGATAACAAATCAGATGTAGGCTCTATAAGTGAGTGGATCACATTAGACAACTACATAATAAAAGTCTTGCACCATATAACACAATGCCAGTGCAGTATCAGGAAATGAATGATAACAATTTTCTAAGAGATAAATTTGAGAAACTACAATAAGATCATTTGGACAACTACAAGGCAAACTAATCAGTTTGGAAGCGTGGTCCATGGCATGCCAAAGGTAGTCATATAGCGAATAAGCATGGATCCATATGCTAAAGCAAGATTTACATAGTTGATCCTCTGTATCTGAGACAAAGCATGAGTCTGTTTGTGTAAGTTGAGTTAAAATTCCGATTAAGACCATATAAACAATTAAAACAAAGAGGAGAATTCAAACTCATACAAGGTCAAATAAGTGGTAACATTTTTTATTCAATCCTTCCTGGGTCTGCTGTATTTTCACCGCTCTTTATTTTTGGCACGAATTACTGTTTGTTGTTAAGGCGGAGTAGGTTCGTCTTGCTAGCCCCAGAATATTTTAAATTATTTTAGGGGTTTTGGAAAAATGGATGATCAGACATTATGGCATGGACGTGTTTTTGTTAATCGCTAAGTCTATTTTGAACTGCGGGAAATACACATTTTTTCAGGGATCATTGCTTAATGGTAGGTATTCTCCGACACAGACTGATGATTCTTGCTGCTCTTTGGGCTTCAGCGTAGGATGCGGCTGCTTTTGGTGACATGGATATTACAGATTCACAGCAGGATTGGAGAGCTCCTTTGTATCGTTTCTTTTGTCCTTTGCTAATTTCTCTTCTTTAATCTCTTTCTCTTTTCAAAAGAATAGGCTGTCCATTTTGTGTGTACAATCTTTTCCTCTATTCTGTTTCTTACTGAGTAAAAAATATAGAAAAAACATGGTCTCGACCATATCACTCTCCTGGTGCATGGTCGTGGAAAATTAACTTAAAACAGTCATAGTCCTGCAAGCAAAGTCGTTCTTTAGTCGACTATCCATCAAGCGAAGATGCCACTTAAAAGAGGGAAGCAAGGCTCAAATTTTCAGCCAAGTAACCAAAATTTCAGGGAACTGGTTAAGATTTCAAGGGTGCCAAGCCAAACCAATCCATTAAATCAACTATTATGCATATTTTTCTATCATCTTTGGGATTCTATGGTGCATGACTCAGCCATGTAGTGGAACAAGATGTCAAATATTTCGGATCGCATTCTCATGCCCATCTCGAGTTTGTTCAACATGGATATTTTTGGTGAAATGGCACTCCTTGTTATAGAGAAGGTTGGAAACGCAATCCTGACAGAAGTAAGGTTCGCTCAGGGGTCAGTATTTGGATTGGAACCAAATATAATGGAAGAAATCTGTGGTTATTGAGAGGTTAGTTGCAAGGATAAGTAGTTTTAAATGTCAAGTGCGGCATGTGATTTGAAGTACGCTCATGCAACCTCTCTTGAGTGCTCTATATTGCCCCAAGCATGTCTAGTAAACTCATGTTGGACGGTCAAATAAGAAATTCAAATGTGAAGTGCGAAGTGCGAAGTGCGAAGTACAAGGTACAAAGTGTGATTTTCGATGCATTGGTAACAAGGTGCAACTAAGATGATAAACAAGGCTGCAAAGTGTATACACACCGCAAGGAATATGAATGTAGTAGCATATCTCCTTTATTTCCACTTTCCCCTTTTTTCCACAAACCTTTAGTTTTGATTTCATTACTTATCTGTGTTGGTTGGAGAGGTTCAACAAGGGAAACGGTCTAGAATGGATTTGGTTCCTCTAAGAACTGTTAGCAGACATGCTAATCCATATACTTACGAACGGTCTATGCCTCAGAGTTCAAAGTGACTTATAGTTCGCTTAATTACTTTTTAACAAATCATAGTAATTTTGTAAATGTTAAATCTATTGTTAGATGAACATTGGTCACAAAGACCTTGGCCCATTAAGCATTCATCCAAATTTTAATGAAAATGTTTGAATAAATTCTATATACAACCTAATGGTATGAATTAATCTGATGTTCACCCTATTGTTAGGTATTCATAGTTAGTGGGAATCCTTTACTACAGACTGCCAATATAAATTCATCAAACGATGTTCATCTTGTGTAGTGATTCTAAATACGTACAAGTAAGGATAGTAAGTTTCTTTCCTTCCATCAAATACTTGAACCCATTTGTGCAAGAAAAGTTGACCCAAAATTTTCCTTTTACTGAAACCCTTACCCCATTTTTGCAAGAAAACTTAAATGACATCTGTTAGTATCGTCACTGATTTAGGAATTCAGGGCTTTGAGATTGCGCATAGAGAGAGAGAGAGAGCAGTCTGATGAAGGGGTGTAAATGAAATATAACCAAACAGTTTTGTTAAAATTCAAAAGATTAACTAAAGGAGCAAGTTTTGTGGACCATTGCCCAACCACTAGCAGGTTTCGTATCTACGAAACTATAATGATGGGCTTGTTGAACCTTAAGCAAAGCTCGATAGGTTAAGAAACTATTAGGCCTTTATAACTCAACACGGTCTTATATGGCTATTCAGACCATCCAACTTATGCATTCATGACCATAACACATGATAAAATGTATGAACCTGATATACTGCTTGTAAGATCTGGAGCCTGGCCCTTCAAGTACATAAAGGAAAGGTCCCACTAAACAGATGTATCTCCGCTGCCATACAGCCTCCCTACTTCCTACCCCCTATGGAAGACAAACAGACAAGGCAAACGTTAAGAGACCATAGCATCCTTGAAAGTCAAAGCACAGGTAAATATGCAAATAGATAACCTTCCAACTCAGAAGAGATAACCAGCCCTCAAAATCAGTTTGATCCCAAGGGCGAAGGACATTTCTATCATCGCTATCATCTCCCTGAAAGATCTTTGCAACTTGCATCAGTCTGTGGTAACGAGCTGGAGAAAAATGAAATCCTAGGGACGGAAGGCGCACAGCCAATCTTGTTGAGGGGTACGAGGGGTCCGCCGATCGGATCTAATGATCATGGCAGTTTAAACATTGACATTAGAATGAATACAAGCAACACATACCCACGGGTTAAAATTGATATTTTTTTCTGTGAGAATGGTTCACCTGTTGAAGCTTTACAGTCACCCCACACTTATCAATAACAGGTAAGAAACTGACTACACTAGATGAAGAAGATTTCGCAGATACTTTCAAAGAGGGCCTACTCCAATGGTAGGCACCGTCAACCAAAAAGGCAGATACATCACTTAAAACCACATCAAATTGGAAGTACATATTCTTCTCATCAGGTGAAACCCCTTCATAGTCATCCTGCGAATATAGGAGATTTTATACATGTAAGCTCAAAACAGTATGGTAGAGAAATCAGCAGAACTGTACTGAACATACCTGAGTACGAACTACTAAATTTCCCAAGTCAAGCAGGAGTTTTGTTGCATGGCAGTTGTCCGGATAAAATTCAGTGGGAATGGTAACTTTGGGAGCTGCTATATTCAAATCCAAGAAAAACCTACAGTAAAAGCATTCTCATACAATTGGTTCTTAAATTTAAACAGACATACCTATAAATATACATATTGAACACCCAGTAGGGCATGAATCTATTATATGTGCTTGTATTATTGATTATAATATTACTCAATCAGGCAATACATTAGGAAAATGACATTCATCAAGAAAATCAATTATTTACATTCACAATGACACCAATTTGATTAACCTATCTTGGCTAGTAACATAGAATCATTATGGAAGAGAGTTCAGAAAGGTGAGCTGACAAGTATGAAAAAATACGATGTGCGTAAGAATCCCACAGGAAAAAATCTTCACAAAACCAGTGACCAGTCTCCATGTACAACAAAGTTGCTGCCTTCAATCCTTCAAGGCCGAAAGGTTAAGTTGGTCACTCATCTATACGGACTTTTCCGTGTTGGTCCTTAACAAATGTTTTTCTTTGATTGAGTCACTAACCTACATCGGCAATATGGAAAGACATGAAAGACTGTTGTCAGTACGGTAACTTGACATTGGATAGGGTGGGAATAGCGGAAAGGATTCATGTAGCCCACCTCAAGTGACCGGAACTAAGGCATTGTTGTTGTTGTTTTCGAGTCACTAACCTATCATACGATGTCCGATTATTGCCATTTTGCCTAACCCTGTAAGATTTTTAACTCTAACAAGGTTTTATACGGACATTTTAAAGAGGAGTTATACTATTGTTTCCTTGGCAGAAGCTGATGTAGATATATTGATATTCCAAAAAAAAAAACAATGAAGAAGCATTAATCTCAATAGCTTGGGATCGTTTATATGAATCATTTTCCGTCGTTCCACGCCATTCAATGCCAAGTCACCACCAAAACCACATTTTTTCATGTCTTTTCATATTGTTGATATCCATGTTAACTTTGCCTACCCCTACCCTAGCTTGATTAGGACTAATATCCTCACAATTCCTAAGTAGAGCACTAAGGAACCTAAGTTGTACATGACCAAACCATCTTAGCGGTTCTCTCTCATCTTGTTAGCATGTTCCATCTTAGTATGCCAACACTCGATTTTGTACAATAGCATTAAAAAAATTCCTTATACGTCGATCAAATAGCACTCCAAATGCACTATTCCATTTCATCCAACCCAATTTTATTCTATGATTAACATCGTCTCCAACCTCTTTATCTTGAATAATGATTGATCCTAGGTACTTCAATATTTTCTTTGAGGTATATCTTCTCCATCTAACTTAACTTTCACTTCATTAATACTCCTCTTACCACTAATGTTGCATGCTATTTACTCTATTTTACTCCTATGTATTTTAAAACCTTTGACTTCTAAAGCTCCTCTCCAAATTTCTACCTTACCATTAACCTCTTTCTTTGTTTCATCAATAAGGACAATGTCATCGGTAAATAGTATGCACCAAGATAGCATCTATTAGATGTCTAGTTAATTCATCCATTACTAAGGCAAAAAGGTACCAACTCCTTGGTTTAGTCCTATAGTGACTGGAAACTCGCATGTCTCTCCTGCCTCAGTTCTAACTAACGTCAATGCCCAGACATACATATCTTTAATAACCTCAATATATCTCACTTTAACCTCGTTCCCCTCTAGGCCTGGCCAAATTACCTCTCTAGGGACTCTATCACATGCCTTCTCGGAGTCAATTAAGACCATGAATAAATACATTTTTCCTTCCCTATAACATTTCATTAATCTCCTTAATAGGTGGATCGCCTCCATTGTTGATCTACCCAACATCAAACCACATTGATATTTATATAAAAATATATTATTTATAAGATTGAAAAAATCATTGAACAATTGAAAAATAAAACTAAATCCTCCCCCCATTTATCCGTACAACCCCTCCACCCTCCCGCATTTCTCAAAAACCACCAACTGCCAACCTACTCCGACACTTTCAGTTTTCCTCGTAACCTTGCTCAAAAGAACGATCTTCTTAATCAGCTTAATGTGACTGAAAATCCAATATCTTCAAAATGAACCTTAAATTCAATCCACTTATTATGTTCGTCTCCAGTTGCTTCTCCACTCCAGCCTCAGGCTCCGGCTTTCATACCGCCTGATATTCTTGCTGACCACCTGCCTCCCTCTCTGTGTGTGTGTGTGTGTGTGTGATAGATTAAATGTCTATAGTCCCCAATTCATACCTACAAGTGATAGCGATGGTGCAAGAAGATGCAGCAACGGAATCTCCAGCTCGAGTAATTTTTTAGGCCACTCATGGATCGACAGCGAACTCCAACAAAATCCTAGAGCTCTTCCTTCCCCTCTTCCTCTCAGCAACTGCCTCTCTCACCTTGATTACTTTATTGTTTCCAATTTTCCATTTCTTGTTTTCCAGTTTTCCGTTTACTCATTGTGGAATGATGATAATCGGAGGCAGTTTTAGAGCCCAATGAATTAGTGATTTTGAAAATGGGCCCCGTAAGATCTTGATTTTATCATCCCACTTTTCTCTCCAACTCAGCGTCCATATCGCAATCAAAGCTCCATATGTGCAGTGAACTGTCCACATAAGCCATGTTGAGTTAAAAATCTTACCAGGGTTAGGAAAACCAAAATGGCAATAATTTGACTCGTTATGATAGGTTAGTGACTCAATCAAAGAAAAAATTGGTTAGGGACCAACTTGAAAAAAGTCGTATAGGAGGTGAGTGACCAACTTAACCTTTCGGCCTTCTTCCAAAATAACTTTCAAGCCGAAGAAAAACCTAACCAACCACTCATAGCCTCAACAAGTGATAGCAGGATGACTAGAGAAAAAGATGCATATATATAGGAACTTATTCCACCATAAACCACTTTTTCGTACAAACCGTGAGAACCATTTGTATCTTAGTACATTTTTGTTGTATGTTAATTATATATTTGTATTTTATAAAACAAAAATCCAACAAAAGAAAATTTTTAAGAAAATCAACTAAGATACAACAAAATATACTAAGAGACAACAGGTTCGTAAATATACAACGAAATAACTAAGATACGATAAAATAACGAAGATACAACAAAAAAGTAATAAGATACATCAGGATCTTACTAAGATACAAAAAAAAAACTAAGATACAACAAAATTAACGAAGATACAACAAAAATATGCTAAGATACAACAAGTTCGCACGTTTCTACGATATTTGTGGTTTGTACTTGATCACTTTTCTATATATATATATATATATATAACTGTTTAAATGAGAACCACATCTATTTGCGAACTTGCTAACCTCCATGAACCATATTTCATGGTTCACATTTAAGAGGCTCTCTGAACCATACAAAGTAACTCTGAACCATACAAAGTCAACCATGAACCATAAAAAATGTGAACCATGAAATTTAATTTTTCATGGTTTACAGTTATATAACACACTCCGAACCATAAAATATAAACTATGAACCATGAATAATTATCTGTGAACCATGAAAAATTCATATGTTCGCAAATATGGAGTGGTTCGCAACTGAACACCTCTCTCTATAGAGAGAGAGAGCAAGCGAGCGGATGAGAACCGGAATACCGTGAGAATCTTTGTGTACCACTAAGATCCACCAAGTTGATATCACATGTTCTCAAAATATTTAGATTCTCACAATATTATTTATATATATGCACATAGTATAAAATATAAAAAAGAAGCTGGTCTCATATCGAGTGGAGGGATATCCAATATAGCTATGATCCCCTATACGCTAAAGAGCACAATGACCGTTTTAACCTCAGCATGTAGAGAAAATAACATACCTGGCCTGATCCTTAAGTGCCCTGTTTACTTGTTGCTGTGCAGTGCGCCTAACTTCATCAATGGTCATCTAAGCAAACAAGAAATGTCAGTTTAATTCAGTACAGGACAACTCGAGCTTTAATAACAAAAAGAATATGGCGCCCACCCATTATGAGAGAGACAGAGATAAGCACCAAGATTCTAGATAGTTATAATAACAAACAAAAAGTACTACCACCACCTCACAAAAAAGTGTCAATGTCAATTTGATCATTTTTAGGATGGCTAGTTGAAATTCATCTATTTATGCAGGGGTAATACCATAAATACACCCATATACGATGCTATAACAGTGTTAATTAACAGTGCTATAGCAGCGTTAACTCTTGAAGTTATTAATTTAATTTAAATAATTATACAAGCTAGGCTATTGAATTAATTTACTCTAAATTGGAATATTAATTAAGTTACTTTACTATGTTTCAATCTTTGGTTGCAGTCAGCCTTAGGATCTCTTGTAATTCACAAACTTCACATAAATGAGCAAACTTGTTTTAAGTGAAGTGAAATAAAAGATGTTATAATTTGCTTAAAAGTTAAAATTGACAATATTATTGATCTTAACTCATATTAAATAAGTAAAACGTGAGCTAAACAGTAAGATATTGTTTAGATATTCACATATTGTTTAGATATTCACTAAATTTTCAAATACAATACTTAACTTTTTTTTTTTTTTTTGATAAAAGAAGAATATTATTGATAGGGTAAGAATGTACAAAGAAAGGTGGACAAGAAATCCACCAAAAACAGCGGATACACATGAAATTACTCTATAGCAGATTTCCAATCTCTAGCTAAATCTCCCAAAGACAAACCCGAAAAAGCGCCAAAACTCCTAGCCCATGGAGAAGATTGCACAGTAACCTTTTTCCACAACAATGAAAGCGATAACTCACGATTTTTGAAGATCCGAGAGTTTCTCTCAATCCAGATAATCCAAAATAAACTGATTACGGCACAATTTCACAGCAAAGAAGCATCCCTCAATCTACCAAAGCCCACATGACTAATCATAACGAACTCTTCCACGCTACGAGGCATAATGGATGTCTCACCCCGTAACCCAAACAACTTGCACCAAAGACTCCGAGCCATCGAGCAATGCATAAACAGATGCTTGTGAGACTCACTAGCTCTCATACACATGACACACACATGTGGAGAGATATACATTTTCGGTTGTCTCCTTTGCCGCCAATCATTAGTGTTCACACGGTCAAGGACTATTGACCAAGCAAAGACCTTGTATTTAAACGGTACCTTGGACTTCCAAATGAAATGGTATTGAGGAAAGCCAATCTGTAAATGTGAACGAAGAATTTTGGTGAAGGATTTCACATAAAAAGACCCGATCTGATCAGGAACCCAGATTCGTCGGTCGGATTGAAGATCCGAAGGACAAACAAAGGACAGTTGCAGCAATAAATTATCAACCGACATGGACTCTCTATCATTGAGATTCCTCACAAAATGAAAATCCCACGTAACCTAACCCCCCTCCCTAACAAGAAAAGTAGCAATAGGCGCTATGAAAACTGGAAAGTCGAAACAAACGAGAAAAAGAGACCTTAAGAGGAAAATTCACTATCCAGTGATCCTGCCAAAATCGAACTCGATTTCCAATCCCAACCTCATAACGGACATGAGGGTGAAAAAGGTGAAAACAACACGAAATGAACTTTCAGGGACTGGCGTACGTGGTAGAAATACTTGCAGTTGCATCCCACCCATTATGGTTAACACCGAATTTACTCCGAATAATTCTATGTCATAAGGAATCATGCTCCAGAGAAAACGCCATAACCACTTACCAATCAAAGAAATATTCTTGATAATCAAGTTCCCTAATCCTAATCCCCCCTCTTCCTTGGATCGACTCACCTTCTTCCAAGCCACCAAATGAGACTTGCTCTCCTCTCCGGTCCCACACCACAAAAAATCGACGCATTAACGCTTCTAAGTGCTCTGCCACTCCCGTGGGTAACTTAAACAAGGATAAATAATTAATAGGAGTACTCGACACACATGACTTAATGAGAGTGACTCTCCCTTCTAAAGAAAAATAAGCACCCTTCCATCAAGCTAACCTCCTAGACACCTTGTCAATAACCGGATCCCAAAACTTAGTCGCCCTAGGATTTCCACCTAAAGGAAGACCAAGATAGGAAAAAGAAAATTTCAAAATAGGACAACCCAAAAGATCATCATATGAATTTAAAATAAAAGATTCTAAATTAATGCCCGCTAAACCACATTTGGTTAGATTGATCTTAGAGTCAGAAACAATCTCAAAGATTTGAAGAATGGTAAGGACATTTGCAAACTTACCACGCCCCGCAAACAAGAGCATGGTGTCATCAGCTTATTGAAGATGAGAGACCTTCATGCCATCAATTCCAACCCAACAGCCCTCTAAGATACCCCTTGCTTCACTCCTCACTAGCAACCTACTAAGAACATCTACAACTAGCGTAAAAAGAAAAAGAGATATAGGATCTCCCTGACGAAGACCTCTAGAAGCACGAAACCACTCCTTAGGCTCCCAATTAACCATGACAGAGAACGAGGAAGAGGAAAGACACCCTTGGATCCATCTCCGCCATGTAGTACCGAAATCTTTCCTATCCATAACTAGATCAAGGAATCGCCAATTAACCCGATCGTACGCCTTCTCAAAATCTAATTGAAGAATTAACCCTTTCGTGCCTCTTCTCCTTAGGTCATCTACAACCTCATTCGCTACAAGAGCAGCATCAATCAATTGACGACCCTCAATAAAAGCACATTGAACTTCAGAGATGGTATCACCCAATACCTCGCCAAGTCTGCGAGATAGTAATTTACTAATGATCTTGTAAATGCTAGTCACAAGACTAATAGGCCGAAAATCCTTAATCTTGAGTGAGCTTTCTTTTTTAGGAATGAGGGTTATGAACGTGGAATTGATACTTTGGCAAACCATCCCATTAGCAAAGAACTCAGACATCATTATCAAAACATCACTCTTAACAACGTCCCAAGATGAATGGAAAAAAGCCAAAGTAAACCCATCTGAACCTCGCGCCTTATCTCCGGCTAATTCCGAAATGGCTTGGCAGATCTCTATCTCCTCAAATGGTCTCTCTAACCTCATTGCCTTCTCCTCCGAAATAGGGCTCCAGTCGAGCCCCTCGATCATTGATCGATTCGCAATATCCTCATATCCTCAGAATATAAATTCTCGTAAAAACAAGAAATCTCGCAAACGACAGTCCCCAAATCTCTCTCAATAGCTCCATCTTCCATCTCAATCTCCTTAATATATCCTCGTCTACGCTTTCCTGATGGAACAATTTGGAATTGCAATCCCCTTCTTTACCCACTTCACTCTCGCCTTCCACCGCCAGCTTACATCTTCTTTAAACAAAATATCCTCAAGTTCCTCAATACATCTAGACCGTCTATTCAATTCCTCAAAAGACAAACACCTAGACCCTTCTACTTTATCCAACTCCTCAACTTCCCTAATAAGCTCACCTTATCTCGCCCTTATATCCCCAAACACTTCCTTATTCCAGACCTTTAACTTCTCCTTCAAAAATTTCAACTTCCGCATCAAAACAAAACCAAACCTCCCCACCCATCAACCACACTCCTCCCACGAGTTACTCACTAATTCTTTGAAACTCAGGTGATATAACCACATGTTCTCAAAATGAAAAGGGATAGGACCCCACCGAATCGGAGTGGATTCGAGCGTAATAGGAAAATTATCCGATACAATTCTAGGAAGAATTGACTGGATCAAGTCGGGGAACGTCTCCTCCCATGAATTAGTGACGAGAAATCTATCAATCCTAGTAGCACAATTCCTCTCTCCGGACACAGCCCAGATGAAGATGGCATTAATAGATCAAAGCATCTCATACTCGTGGTAATTCTCCCCCCCCCCCACCATCTTTTCACTAGATCGGCGAAATACATTAAAATCGCCCCCAATGCACCACCGAGACCCACATAAACCCGCCAAACCATGAAGATCGTTCCAAAAAAACTCACGTTCACGTGTCCTACAAGGACCATAAACCGCACTTATCCACTACTCCCCAAAACCCCTAACATTAACCCTTATCGACAAAGTAAACCTCCCATGGACAACCTCTAACCTAGATATTAGGCGAGAATCCCATATAACAAGAATCCCTCCCGACGCCCCTACCGACACTAAGAACTCCCACTCCCTAAACCTAGTACCCCAAATACTCTTAATCAGCATACTACACACCTCCTCCCTCTTAGTCTCTTGAAGCATCACTATATCAGGGTTAGCGTTAATCAAAGTCTCTCCAACCTTCCTACGCTTTACGCGATCCCTGAGTCCCCTAACATTAAAACTAAGCACTTTCATCACGAACAGAAGTTAAAGATGTCGTCCCCTCCTCCTCTTTACTCCCGCTCCGACACCCTTTCCCCCGTATTTAATTGTCGATCTAAGACTCAACAATTCCCCCATACCTTTATTTGAATTTTTGTTCGAGGCACTTCTCCCATGAGGACTTACGACTACTCTCACCCCTCGCCCTCGTGGGTCCACGAGTCGAAGCCCAATGCTTTCCAACACTTTCTCTGGATCCGGATCATCAGAATCATTTCCGAGTGATTTTATGCCTATAACTTCCCCCACTGGCCCATCTTCTGACGGAATACAATTTTTCGGCCCTTGCTCAGTGCTCACCGGAGTTGGTAAGAGACCCCTAGCTAAATTCTCACTACCAGTATTAGTCCCCGAAGTATCATTGTTGAAAAGACTCAAGGACGGACTCGTAAAACTCAAACCAGGAAAAGAAGTGGGAGAAGGAGGATGAGAGGAAGATAAGGTACCGGCCTGCTTATGGCCTGAAACTTGGTCACTACTCCCAGACTGTTGAAAACCATGAGAGGCCAGCATCAGCGAGCCATCAATATCATCACCTCCATTTTGTGTGTTTCCACAAACCCCATCTCTTGATCAAAATCAGCCTCGACCATATGCAAATGTGGAGAAACTACATCTTCATGTGCACGCAGCTGATCCATCAAGAGTTCCCCGTCAGATCCCAACTCGCTCTCCCAAAATGAATCATCATCTGAATCCGCATCTTCCCATTGCCCATGAAGGTTATCCACCGGTCTTCCTTTTGAAATACCATCACCACCTATGTCTCCCAAACCTAGCTTGTCTATAAAACTGGATCCACATGTACCGTTATTTCCCTCCAAGAACTCTGGTGACTCAGATGGAGTA
>JAOTQG010019191.1:0-15708 GCA_025631175.1 Iris virginica
TCAGAGAGTATTCACGGGAGAGTTTGGGGGCTAAAGGGTGCGTACCTTTGCCTACAGGTGTAGGGCCTTATTTATAGAGGTTGAGGATGCTGAATCCTTAAGGGAATAGGAGTCCTCACCGCCTCTTGCTCTCTCAGAGTCCAAGGAAGGTAAGGATCCTAATCCACGCCAAGATAGGTAAGTAAATCAGAATCATATATGGAAAGGAGATCTCACGGGATATTTCCACATTAATGAAGACCTTTTCCATGCTGGACGCGGACTCCTAAGCGAGGAAGCTCGCAGGAGTAATATAGGTCGCTCGGAGGCTTTGCTCATGCGAGGACAGATGAGAGCTCGCACGGGATATCCCCTCACATGCGAGGTCTCCAGGTAGGTCGCCCAGGGAGGATCACCTCACCTCTGGTCGCCTAGCACAATAATAGAGGTCGACCCCTCCTCGAGGAATCCAGAGAGGTCGCCTACACCAAGGAGGTAATCTCTTCATCCTGGCTAAGTCTTTAATCTGATTGCTATGACCATGCTCGCGAGGTCTCTCAGAGCTCGCTAGGTCGCCAATACTTTTTGGTACCTTCACCTAATGAAGAGGAAAATATATGCCCACCTCGGCAAATTCCTACCAACCTCGGCAGACTGCACGGACGAGATCCAGACCACGTCGCCTCGCCGACATAAGAGATCATTTACGAGATACTTTTTCCCACCGCCTCACAGGCCCACGGGACCACTTACGTCTTTCTCAAGGACATCCTGGTCCCCTCTACGCGATCAGGGAATCTCTGCTTCCCAACAAACTCACTTGAGTACTGGTACGGGAGATGCCCCCCTAAGCCGCCAAGGACAACGACATATAATAGATTCCACCATAAAGGTACACATATCTTTATGGTCAAGGTACGCACTACTCCACGCTCTCCTACACAATTTTCCACACTATTTTACGTACATTTGACCATTCCAGGTCTCTCCCACGCCTTCTTCTAGAGGCAAAATTACACACAGGACACACACTACTCCTTCTACTCATTCTACACTCTCATCACACTCCGACCACTCCTCAAGACAGTGGACAGAGGCCCTTGCGGTCATGGTAAAATAACTCTCCCAGAGGCTCTTGAGGCCAAAAACAGAGATTATAACCTAGATAAGCCCTTGCGGCCATGGATCGAGACACATTGAGTCCCTTGAGGCCAGAAATCGAGATAGGCTCTTGCAGCTAGAGATATGCTCTTGCAGTCAAAAGCACATACATGATTATACCCCCGGGTTTTTCCTCTAGCTTTCTGTGTGCCCAGTGTTTACTCTCATGCCGGAGGCCGTTAGCTGGGTGAAAACCTGGCTCGGCTTCACGGTTTGCTCATCTTGACAAGCTAAGAGGCCATTCTGGACGCGCCAAGGAGAGGAAGCAGAATTCAGACTCACCTTGACAGAGTCGCAGGCCAGTCAGGACCGCCGCCAGACGTCGAAGGAGGACTATCCCGACGAAAATTATCTCGGTTGAAGCTTTTTGCAGCATCACCTAATTTATTGTGAGCAGTCAATTTTGTTCCTACCTTTGGCATCTCATTTCCTCCAACAAGCACTAAGGACTAACATGATTTAGCAAACTACAATTGTATAATTATGTGCTTATTTAGTTAAAGCAAAGGCCCTCGATGTTACATGGGTTTACGAGTCACCCTCTACTTTATCAAATCGGACAGGTAACACTCTTCATCTACGAAATCCTAATGACCCGTGTGTAAATACAAGTATTTTTTTTTTGTTTAATACTGTTGAGGTGTGTATTTACAAATCTTTTCATGCCCAAAATATCCTAGGCTAGAATTGAGGATCTCTCTTCCCTAATAACAAATGGCGCGCCGGCCCACCGAGGGATGGAAAAAAATGTCAATTCTCCTACCATATTATATCGAAATCTGCCAAAAATTATCTACCGAAAAATTGCTCAACCATTACTGTAATGTATCAATTTATTTGGTAGGGTAATTGAAATAAAACTATTACCACGGTATTATCATTATCGTATCGAAATAGGGACAACTTGGTAATTTTATGTGTATAGTATATAAAGGAACCATCACCCCTACCAATCTGGCCAGCCATTTGAAATTTCCCTACCTCAATTTGAAATTTTCTCATTTCCCCATTCCCACCATTTCAAACTAAAACCCTAGCCCTCTTCGATCTCCTTCGACTGAACATTTCACGAAGATCAATCAGTACTGGTATGTATCTCTCCTCTCTCCTCTTTTATCTTTCCTCTTCCCTTTCTCCTCTCTGATTATTTTCTTATGAGTTTCCTATTCTATTATGTGTTATTTTAAATCATTGCCTTGCCTTTGTTGTTTTAGTTTTGCTGCAGATTAGAGCCTTAGGCCCTTAGTTGTTTTTTAGTTTCGGTTTTAATCTGGAATATTTTCTTAGGTTGATTAATTAGAGTGCTGATTTCGAGAGTTTTTTTTTTTGTCTGATCTTCTCTTATGTGATCTTTTAACCAATGGCGTAAGGCAGGAGTGGGCGTAGGCATGGCAAGGGTGAGGTTTCCACTGGTGAAGACCGTAGGGGGCAGGGTAGCGGGGAAGAAGTTAGAGAGCCCAGTGAAAGAGAAGAAGGAAAATATGGCAATGGAGAAGGAGAAGGGTAAGCAAGATAGGGCTCTGAGCCCCTTTGATGGGAGTAGTGGGAGAAGACTTCTTTCTTCCGCAGAGAGTGCAACTCGTCGATCGTTTGGGCGATGACTGGTGACGCATTGTCGTCGTGGAACAACATCTGCTACTGCAACGTACAACTCATCTATCTTCTCCATTCTATAAATTAAAGAAATAGTTGAGGGTAATCCTGCCATTTTGCAAGATCCAATCCCTCAATATGGCTGGATTTTCGAGTATAGTAGATAGAGGGGATTATCTGTCGAGTTTGGTAAAGTAGGGAAGCGATCCATAAATTCATGCAACATAGAGGGAATTTGCTGTAATTTACTCGATGATTTTTGTGACCCAAGATTGCATAAGATGAGATGAGATAATAATTAATGTGAAAAAAAATAAAAGAGTTGGTATAGAAAGTTTGAGATCGAATAAAAGATAAAACTAAATTATAAAACATGGTCAAATTTACTATTTTTCGATGGAACATTCAGAACAGTAATCTACTCTCCCTACACCTCTTACTCAGCAAACCCCTCACCCCACACTACTCCCTCATCCCATACTCACCCTCCTTCCCCCTCATTTACATATCACTCCCTTCATTTTTTTCTCATTATAATTGTTCTATAAATTATAAATTTTTTAATATTTAATTAAATCAACTTTTTATTATAAATTATTTAATTATTTAACTTTACTTATATATGATATATTTTTAAAATTTTTATATCCTGGAGAGACACACATTAGTATCTTATAAAGTCGGACAAATTTGTCATCCCAATTGGTACCTAAAAGTTTCATAAACAATAAAAGATAAATTCAGAGCTCTTATAATCATTAGAATTAACATAATTGTTTCATCTCAAGTGCCATCTTCTTTTAGACTTGTAAATTGAGTACAGCAACCATCATAGCACACAAAGATTAATTATAACTTGTCAATAAATTACTAAATCAAAGAAAAAAAAATAAAAAGAAAAGAAAAGGGAGGGTGGAATGTGCCCTAGCAAATCCACAACTCAAAGCTTAATCCCTTTCCCAAACCCTAATTATTATCTTTGCAATACTTTGCAAAAAGGAGAAATGTACTTGCAAGACAAAACAAAGTCCCCAACATAAGATCCACAATAGCCTTTTATAAAGGAACATACCATGCTAGAATATTTCCCAATATCTCTCCCCTATAAATCCTGCAGCTTATCCATTCTCTTAAAAAAAAATCTCTAATTACAACCCCAGATTAAATCCCCAAAAATTATTCATTACCTCAAAACCTAATTCAAGCAAACAGGTCATAATAACCAACCCTTTCCCCCCTTCCTTTGTCCAAAAAGTTTCATTTCTCCCTTACCCCCTCCCCTGCAATTAAAAACACACACACACACAAACAAATAAACAAAGGAGGAAAAAAAAAGAAGAAAAAATACAAAAGAAAGAAAAAGAAAAGCTGACACCGGCCCACCGCGCCAAACCCCTTCACCTTCTTCCCCAATCCATTCCCATCCAAACCAAGAACAAATCGAAGCATTTCCTTAGGGTTTGTGAAATTGGGCATTTTGGAATTTCCCAATGTGGCGATCTCGGAGCAAGCCGAAAGCTATTCGGCGAACCTCCTCTAGCTTCTCCTTCTCCTCCTTCAAAGACATCGAAAATCTCTGCGCCGCCGATGATTCCTCCGACTCCAAGCCGACCCAGCCGCCGACTCCTCAAACGCCCCAGCAGCAGCTTGCCATCACCCCTTTCAAGAAAGCCTCCGTATTCCACCGCGTCCGCCTCGCCAACTCCTTCGCTCGCGCCCTCCTTACACGGCCCACCCCTAATGCCAAGCCCGAGCACGCCAAGCCCGAGCCCGCCAAGCCCGACCCGCCGATCTCCATTCCGGGCGCTGAAAAGAGAATAGTTGTGTACTACACGAGCCTCCGCGTCGTGCGCTCGACTTTCGAGGACTGCCGCACGGTCCTGACAATCCTACGTGGCTTCCGCGTGATAATCGACGAGCGAGATCTGGCCATGGACTCCAGATTCCTGGAGGAGCTACAGCGAATCATGGGGGTGAAGGAAAAGACGAAACTGACCCTACCTAGGGTCTTTATCGGCGGACGGTACATCGGCGGGGCGGAGGAGGTCCGGCAGCTCCACGAGGCTGGTGAGCTGAAGAAGATCGTCGAGGGACTGCCGCCGGCGGAGCCCGGCGTATGTGAGGCGTGCGGCGGGTTCCGTTTTATCCTCTGCGACGAGTGCAGCGGCAGCCACAAGTGCTACACGGAAAAGAACGGGTTCCGGAGTTGTACGTCGTGCAATGAGAATGGTTTGATCAGGTGCCCTTCTTGTTTGAGCCGTTAGATTATCATAATTTACCTTGCCCCCAATTATTAGGCATACTTACAGTACTTATTGAAGAAAAAACCAAATTAGAGAAAAAAAAATTAAGTGGGAGAAAGGATTAATTAGAAAAGGAGGTCAAAATTTAAAGCACTTTCCTTTTCTTTTTGACAGTTTTGTTAATTTTTCTTTTTGATTTTTAAGTGTTTATTAGGGGTTAAATTTTTATTTTTATTTTTTTTTGGTGGGGATCAATTAATTTGATGGGACTAGGGTAATTAGGGGATTTGGATTGCTGTCATGTTAGCCTTTTGCTGTGTAAATTAATGGTATTTGGGTATGGAGGGCAATTATCAAATTTCTCAAAATTTTTGTGCATACTAGATTTTACATAGCATTATTGTTTGATCATGTTACTTGTTTTGTGAATTATTGTTCTGAATTTGTCTATCTTCATGAAAATTTTGGTTGCAAATTTTTTTGTCTATATATTTTTTCATAAAATTGCAAATGTTGTTCTTACAATAAACTGCATTTTGGATAAGCTCAATTTTTGTATTTAACTGTTTGTTTTTCTAAACTAAATTTATGTTGGCTAATCACTTATCATGTGCCATTGTCTTGTAATGAGAAAGATGTAAATGCATTTTGATGGTTGATTTTTGATTAGGTTTGATTTTATTTATATATGTAATTTATGATTTTATAATATTTGTTTTTATTTTGATTAATTTTCATATTGTCATTTAAAGTTTAAAATATTACATTATAGGATAGCCTGGTTCAGTTTTCTATTTCTTTTTGTGTATATAGAAAGTGAGTGTCTTGCTTAAATATCAAAATGATGTGTACAGAATGCATTACGAATTTGTATATTTACATCAAGGTACAAATATGTAATACGTTATTTAAATTTTGTTGTTGATTTTGTCTGTTTATCAAATATTATTTATCAAATATTTTTCAAAGTCAAATAAGTGGCAAACAAATTCAAATGGATCTTGTTTGATGATTGCAGGGACCATACCAATTTCAAAACAATAATGTTAGGTATACCGCTAACTATGCGATATATTAATCATTTTCCATTTCAAAATTAAGTTATTGCGATTGTACGATTCTTGAAGAGGACTACAAATTTCAAAATAAGTGAGCGGACGGTGCGAATTTCGAGATTTATTTTTCATCGTTTTAAGTATTTATGATGGTGATATTTTTTCTAAAAAAAGATCATATCAATTTCTATCCCCTCTAAACTGGGGGTTTGTCATGCCCATTAAGAATTTTCTCAACCTTTTACCAAGTACATTACTAGACCAACTCCTTCACCTTCCAAACCCTAACCTAACCAAAAAAATCTTAGCTGAAGAAGAAAAACACAGGAATTAATGGAGAAAGGAATGATACTGGTAGATCGATGGTTCAACAGCAAACATACTTCCTAACCCACTCCAGGCCGACCGGCGACCTTCCAGCGACTGGAAAAATGTCTCGCTTTTCTGCTCTAAAACCACGGCCGAGCTCTTCCCTCCCAAATTCCCCGGTGTCAAGCCGTGGCTGCTTCGAATGCTCGAAATTGGTCATTGGCATATTCTGTGGCTTCCTACCCCTTCCTCTGGATCGGAAAGTACCGTTGAAGTTCTAGCCATTGACGCTCGTCATTGTCCAAGAGAAATCAAAACCATTCCCCTTCTTCAAATAGTCACTTTATCATACTCTCTTGAACCGTAGATTAACATTTCACTTGGCTTTACAAGCGGTAGAGTACCCAGACGGCGCAACTATGAGTGGCAATTTGAGGTCCAATTGGGTTTACTGGGTTAATAAATTTAATATACTTAATTAATTAAATAAATTCAAATTTATTGATTGTCACACTGTAAAAAAGACAAAAAAATTGATTAGAAAAATTCAATAAATCTAATGGATATCAAATTGTCACCGTTAAATGCGACCGACAATGGCTTGTGAGGGGAGGTTGGGTGAAGGCAATTATATCCAGGTGCTCGGTATTAGGAGTGTTCATTTTATTTCAAATATACATAAAAATTATAAATTAATATAATTAATATTTATATTATTTACATAATTTATAATCTTTATACACATTTAAAAAAATGAGCAATGCTAACATCGAGAGTTTAAGCGCTCTGATTTGGTGAGGGAGGAAGCGAGTTTCTGGTTTTGGGTTTGAACTTGTGAGGGGAGTAAATGGAGAAAAAATAATCATTTTCATTTTTTAATCAGTTATTTATGTTTATTTAGGATTTAATTAAGGGAAGTGTTTAATTAGTAATTTAATTAAGAAAAAAATTCTTAAAATTTTAATTAAGGTAATTTTTTTAGTAATGACTTACTTATGATAGGATTTAAAGGGATTTAATCAATTTGAACGGGTATGAAAAAGTTGAATAGGAGGGAGGGGGGGAGGGGGGTTGTTATCGGGATTTTATCTTAAGGTTAGACCAGAAAATTTATGTCAATACAAAGGGAGTTTTCTGTAATTTGTCCAAATTTATTTTAATATTATTTAATAAAATTTATTTTAATTTTTATAAAAAATATTAAAATAAACTATCAATAATATCTTTCTCAACTTCACAATTATAATTTCATAAAATATTGATTAAAATTCAATGAAATTGGGATAAAAGAAAATTAAAATAAGACACTCATGGGAGGGACGGGGGAGTAATAACAATTGAAAATTTCAAGTGGTGTTGGTTGGTTTAATAGTTTTTGTACCAGCTGTTAAGAATACTGATGATCATGTGCAAGTGGGCTTTGTTTAAGATTATTGAAATGCAAAATACCCAGTCGCAGACTTTGTTCGTTGACCATGCCGTGCATGCTGAACTGTGTAATGTAACCGGTTCATCTTGGTTTGTTTGTTTTCTGCTCAAACCCACAAGCTGCTTAATTCGGATTTCTACCCAAGCCCACAAGTTTGCACCACCAGGTCCACCACCCCTTGAGAAATTGAAATCCAACTGACTTGCCAATTCCCAGAAATGCAAACATCATTCTTAGATGGTGACCTCGACTATGTGAGTCGAATCAGAATTGACCTTAAGTTTTAACTGCTAGCCTATAATGGATGAGTCAAATTCTCTGATCCCACCATTCAAGTGGTGAAATATTAATGATCGGCTACAAACCATAAATATCGTACAAACATGTGAACCAGTTATATCTTAATATATCTTCATTAATTTTGTTGTATCTTAGTTTTTTTTTTTGTATCTTAGTAAGACGCTGTTGTATCTTATTATATTTTTGTTGTACATTCGTATCTTAGTTATTTTGTACGATACAACAAAAATATAATTAAGATACAACAAAAATATATTAAAATACAATTGATTCGCACGTTTGTACGATATTTATAGTTTGTAGCAGAATAGATCCCTATTTATATATATATATATATATATAATTTTTTTGGTACGAAGAAAAAAACACAAAATAACTAAGCTGTTGGGCAACATCCCTATTAATATCAGATTCCATGAGCATCACAAGTTCAGCATTAGGGTTCACAAGATACACCAAGGGGTTATCTTGCTTATATATAGCTCCCATTTTGACCAAGTAGTCAGCAGACTTGTTGTGATACCGAATGGCATGCTGGATGGTGCATCCGGTTGAATCTAGGAGTTTCTTGATGTCCATTACGAGGGCATTTAGAGGATGGACCTCATCTTCATTGTATTCAGTCAGATTCTTTGCTTCAAGAGAATTCATTTTCAAGAAGACATTATTGTAGCCTCTAGATAGCATAATTAATCTACAATCCCACTAGAATGACATGCAATTCAGCTTCCAAACGAGCGCAAGTCCCCAATATGCCATACTAGCCAAACTTTAGCTTGAGCATGATTCCTCAAAAGCCACGGTGCAATTTTATGGCTGCAGCTTCCATCAGCATTCATTTTAAGCAAACCTGGGGGAGGAGGAGACCAAGTTACTGCGCCTTTGAATTAGTGATAACATGAGATAAGTGAGAAGAGAAAAACCATCAAAATTTTGCACAAGTAGCAGATATGTCGCTTGGAGTTCCTTCAATTACTTCTTTGTTTCTATATTTCCAAGTATGCCAAATTATGGAGGAAAACAGGTAAAGCTATTGCATGTTGGTGATATATGCCGTTGCCCATCTGTATTATAGGAGTAATTTTATTAGTTCTCTTCAAAAAAAAAAAAAATCATGGTCGTCGTTAGCCGTGAAAAGTTTCAACTTCACCTTTAGTCCTACATTAGTTGGTATAGCGAGGGACGAGGGTTAGCCACTTCTAGTAAGAAGTGTCATATTTTTTAAAAAATAAATATAAAAATTATAAAATAATTATGAACATGATTAATTATATTTATGTCATGTTCATAATCTAGATGACGCTCCTTATTAGGAGTGTCTAATCTCTTGGTATAATTTTCGGTCCTTTATTGTTGATCCATTTCTTTAAAGCTCATTGGTAATCGGATAAATATAATTTATATATTCCGATCCCACTACTTACTTCAATAGTTACAATTTTCATTTTAAACTTGTTGGAGCAATATAAATATAAAAAAGTATCTCTCCCTAATAACTTAAGATTTTAAAAGAGTTGGTAGTTTTATTATGATATCAGAGCTCCAGGTATTGCAATGACAGATGTTCAAATCCCGCTTGCCCCAATTTGTCGAGTAGATATTTCCCCGAACTGTGTTGGTTATTGCTCCCCTTACAACCACGTGTATTGCTTCCCTTACAATAACCTCACGTATACATGTGAGGGGGAGTATTAGAGCAATATAAGTATAAAAAAATGTCTTTTCCTAACATCTTAAAATTTTAGGAGAGTTGTACATGTGATTAAATTATCCTTCTTTTATTCAATTAACACATGTGCACCTCATATAAAGTGATATTAAACATAATTTACATATTTTTAACTTTTTTCTTAATCTCTGCACCTCATATGCTACAATATCTTTACATTTTTTATAGAATTCAATCTTTCAGATCTGACCCTCCGTCGTCCGGTACAAATATAATTAATATAACAGGTGCGTAGTTTGCAACATCATAACCAGGGAAGAGAATAATGGTACTCTTTTAATTTGCTTGATGATCCTAAGAAATCTGGTCAAGAATTAAATGAATTAATGCTTGATTGAATGATAGTGTGAACTTTCTTGCTCAAAAGCTTGGTCGAGAATAGAAAATCAAATAAAAGTTGAGATCTGAACTCAAATTATGCAATAATATTCGACTTGGTAAGAACCTGTACATGAGATTTTGGGCTTAACATTATTAGTTTCCTATTAAGGAAGATAATGTGAAAGTGAAAGAATGAGAAAGGTGCAAGGGTGACATTTGTAAATATGTTAGATGTTAGTATAGTGTTCTATTTAGGGTCGTAAATAAATTTTAAATGAACGAATTAGTCTAAATTCAGATTTATTTAACTTAATCTAAAACGGATTCAGATTTTATTCAACTCATTATTGGACTAGTTAAAAGCTAATCCAAATGTAAATTCATTTGGAGTTAAATTTTGGATTAACGGACCAGATTAATTCATATAATATATATAAGATAATCATTATAAATTTTTTACAAGAAATAAGTATTTTAAAACCATCAATTTAATAAAATTAAACTCCAAATAAATTTTAAGGCCAACAATCTCGAAATGAATTAAATTTAGGAAATACACTCCGTGAAAGAAATATCATACTTATAAATATATTTAATAAAATAATGAGAGTTCATGCTTCTAATTCAAGTGACATTCTTCTTTTATATCTTCTCATTTAAAGTTTGTAAATATCAATTATATTTAAAATTTTAAAAAAAATTCTATCAAAATAGTAAAGTTAATAATAACATATTTATAAATTTTTAACGAAAATTTAAAAAATATTACTTTAGTGGTATATAAATATTATAAATATAATTATTAAAATTTTTATTTTTATAGTAAATAAATAGTATATATAATATATATTAATTAATTAATTTATTAATATAAACGGACGGATTCAGTTTAAACGGATAATAATATTGCCCAAACCCAAATCGATTTAGTTGTCAATTAACTAGTTAAACGAGTAGATGATTGCTCGAAATTTTTACTTAATCCATATCCGCTTTAAGCGGTCGGAGCTTCTAACAGATCGAATTATATTTCGATCCGTCGACAGCCCTAGTCGTATTGTGTTGGGGTATAAATACACTTTATGACAATAAAGTGGTTAAGGGAAATATGCTAGACATATGAATTTTCCTTCTCTTCTTATTTTCTCTCTATTTTACTCTCTCAAGTTTCGTAGATAATTTAGATCTTATACCAATTCGTTCACAGTATCGGAGCAAATAATTTCGCAAATCTTATCATTGATATTTTTCAATCAATTTCATCTGATTGAATTCTTCTTTTTGTATCAAACTAATAGAAATTTGATTTCGTCTTGTTCTTCCCTTTCGTAACCTAATTTTGTAAACATGCATCTTCAAAATTCAATTTGCAATGAGTTTTGATGAATTTCACGATGAGGAACACAATGTTGCTGTTGAAAGTAATGAGTATGATCTGCCAGCGGCAACCTTTCAATTGAGTCTCTCACATCCTCTGTATTTGCATCCGATGAAAATTTTAGCTTGATTGTTATTAATGTGATTCTTAATGAGACAAATTATTTAGAATGGAACGGTACTATGACTTGCATTGTCTTCTAGAGTGGAATTAGGAATTATCACTGGTGTGGACAAAAGACCTAAAGTTGATTCAAAGTATTTACCACCTTGGGAGAGATGCAACAATATAATCATGGAAAATGATTAATATACCGAAAATCTTACCGCATTTTCAACAGACATGCATTACGGACTTGTACGGTACAGGTCTGTAATGCACGTCTGTTGAAAATGCGGTAAGCTTTTGCGGTATACCTAGCGTTGCTCTATAATCATAGTCTGAAATTTGAATTCTGTGATTCCTGATATTGGATCAAGCATAGTGTACACTGATATGATGTATTTTAGATACACTACAGGGAATGCACTTCAGTCGTAGCAAATTAAGAAGAAAATCAATTGATTCGCACAAGGAATTAATTCAAGCAACAAATCAAAAAAAAAAAAAAAAAAAAAAAAAAACTAACTCGAAACACCCTTAAGCAAAACATTTTCATAGAATGATTTTCACACGACTGTGAAAAACTTTAACTAGAAATTCATTCAAGCAACAAATAAGAAAATTCCCATGCACAATACAAATTAAATATAACCCTACTTATGCATAAATTAATAATAAAATTAACAGAAAAAAAATCAAATGTGTATTTGTGCATGTGTCTATTAGTGTGAGTGAGTGAAATCGAGAGGGAGATGAAAACCTTGAGATCTTGGCTGAGGAAATCGACGAGAGGGAGAGAAGGCACGGGCATTGAGCTCGATCGCCGACGATGATTGAAGGTGTTTGAGGGAGGGAAATTTTGGGGGTTAGGGTTTTCAAACTGAGAGAGAAGAGAGAGGAAATGAGAGTGAGACGTAGAAAGTAAGCTGCTATTTGTTTGTTTTATGTGCTGAATGCTGAAATTTAGAAACAAGTATGAATGTGTCTGAAGAACTAAAAAACTGTATTTGAAAGCTGAATCATTAAATTCTTTTGGTTTATGAACTGAATAAATTGTGTCAATATTGCCTTTTGTCCATTTTAACCATCTGATAAATATTATTTGTTGTTTACAATTGTTGAATGGGAATATGAACATTTTATCAGTCTGAATAGAATGCTTATAATTAAGGAAAATAAAAATTATAATATATTTACTATGCATATTAAATTTATTGTCCAGATTTATTTAATTATTTATATATAGAGACTTAATTATGTATTACATTCATCCTTAATTTTAATATAATTATCATTGAGTATTATTTGATATATATTTAAAAATTTTAAATTTTAAAAATTATTTCTTTGTATGATTATCAAATAAATTACAAATTATATTTTAAATGTGGCATGCTGTTACATTTCTTTTGCTGACACATTGCAAATTCTTATCTAATGTTTTTAAAAAAAATTATAAGAATAAAGTTCTTGAATAAAAAGAAAAATTATAAAAATAAAGTTAAGAATAAAAAAGAAAATAAGAACAAAGTGTAGTATAATAAAAAATAAATTAGTTTTAGTTGATACGTATAAAATACAAATATAATCTCATTTAATTATATATATAAACTAAAACTAAATTAGTTTTAGTTGATATATATAAAATATAAATATAATCCCATTTAATTATACATATAAAACGCAAATATAAACTCAAGTGTGATTATGCTTCTCTTGTCTACTACGGGAGAACGAACGGAAGGCTTTGACTCGATGTCGTGGAAGTTTGATATAGCAAAAGAGGAAGAAGAAAGCAGAAAGACATGAGAGAAGTCCAATTGAATGAGGGTAAACTTGATGTAAAAATGAAGATCTTTTCCCCCAAAAGCCCTGGTCATGTGCTTGCATATGCCTCTCAAGATTTTCCTACGATAGGCTAAGATCTAAGGGCATTTTGATTCATTCAGAAATAATCAGATCCACCGCACGACCCAATGGATCCGATCCGAAGATCCAAGTCCTATTTTGCTTTGTTTTGAATTTTGTTAGTATTGAATTGAACTATTGGCATTGCGATTTTCGCTTTGGTTATTTTCAAACTGAAAATAGACCATTACCAGTTTGAGCAAAGCAAAATTAACTCATCTTCTCTTCATAGTTTGGTTTGATTTTGATCTAAATAATCTAACATCGAATCAAACGAAATCAGAACCACCCCTAACCTCTAACTAGCACGTTAAGAAAATTATTTTCCAACATTTCTCTAAATGTGCATTTGGGCACGTGACTCGAAACGGGATCATGTAAGATTACATTCAAATCATTCAATAGTCCAAGAAAAGAAAATGAAAGAATAGCGTCTCACAAATTTGGCATTTATTTGAATCATTTTTCTACTGAGTTGCTAAATGCTGCCCCCTAATTTTTTTGTACCGCCCTACTATTACCAAAAATATCCCCCACTCACAAAAATTTTAATCCGTGCTCTTCCCTCTCTCGATCGCTTTAGCTCAAGAGGTGTTTGTCAAAAATAAATGAAAATTAATCCTTTGAGATGTATTACACTCAAGTTGGTCGGCATTTCCTCGGTTCCAAAGGTGTTAGATGCTCTGTTCTTTCTTAAAGAGAGATGGCAACGCCCGAAACGGAGTGCCAGAATCCCCTCTACCCCTGAAATTGCATATCCTCTTCATCGTCTCTTACTTGTCGTGTATAAATGGGGGAGAAGAGGCTAATATTGAAAAAAACATTCATTATGAATTTATGATTGAGGAGTATTTTATCGGCTTGTTTTATGATTTAGAGTTCCAGATAATTTCAGATTTTGAGATAGCTTCTAAAATTTTTAGCCATAAATTATTGAAATGCAGTGAGTCACTAGAGGTTGGGAGTACGACTCCACTGAATAAAAAGGTGTGTGCCAAACCAGACAATAGTCCAAAAAACTCGGGCTGATTGTGGACCGACACCAGATCGAACTTACTACGGACCCAGTTAGAGGTCCGGCTCATGTCAGGGGGCCTCCATTTACGTGCAAAGATCGCATTATTGTGAGAACAATCCAAAAGCTAAACAAAAATGTTAGGGTTACGTCAGCGAATTAATTTACGATGATATGATATGATATGATATTTTATACTCCTTCTGTTTTATTTTAATTGTTCTGAAAAAGATATTTTCTCTTCCAACATGTCGATATCATAGTCATTTATATTGAAATGGATGGTATAATAATTAAAATGAAAAAGTAAAAACAAATACAATAAATGATGAGACCCATAAGGTGAGTCATTTTTCATTTTTTTAATTAATTTTATTAATTTTTATTATTTATTATTTAATTGATTAATTATTAAATATTGAGTTTTTGAAATCTAAAATATAATAATTATATTTTAATAAATTATTTTAATTTTTAAAAGATTATACAAGATACTCATTTATGAACATAAAGAATAATACAACACTGCTCTCATAAAGATTGTGTGACAATCATTTTCATCCAATCCAAACAATGCCTAAAGAAAGTGTAAGGGTGGGTCATTAATTCTATGGGTGGGTCATCACTTTCTTTGGCCCATATTGTTGTCATGTTACTTGTTAGGTGATTGAATTGGCCATTTTACCTTTTTTTTTTCTTTCAAATCATTCTTCATTATTATTTTGTAAAGTATATCTATAACAAATATCATAAAACTCCAAATGGAAAATTCTACCGGAGATGGATTGGATAAAGATTTTCACCGGGACCAAAAGGGATTGAATTACTTAAGTACTAACTAGGGGTGGAAATTAGAACAGAAAATTTCGATTTTAATCGATTTCGATCTGAAAGTTTACAATTTTGGAATCAAATTTTTTTTATCTGATTTTCGAATTTCCGATTTTCAATTTTTTTGAAATTGTTTGGATTGAAATTGGAATTAGTTTTAAAAATTTTGGAAATTCCGAAATCCGATCCAAAATATTTCCGTAATTAAAATTTTAGAATTCTGATCCGATTTCCGAAATTTTGATTTCCGATTTCCGATTCCTGAAATATAAAAAGTAGATATATATATGTACTAGTTAATGCCCGTGCCCGAGGGCACGGATGGCATTTTCGAAATTTTTAATACTACTTAATG
>JAOTQG010019302.1:0-15708 GCA_025631175.1 Iris virginica
ACATTTCCCTTTTGGAGAAAAAAACTTCGCCATAAATTGACAATATTTCCCTCTCCTGTTTGTGAAGGATAAACATTGGTAGCTTGTTGAAGGGTCGGAAATTTATAGATTTTTAACCCTTTTCTTTATTCAGAAATTTAGTGAACTGAAAGGTCCCTTCATCTAGGATGGATAAATTGTTTTGTACATTTAGGGTATTATGTATTGAAGCTCTCTTTCTAGTAGTCATGTACCCGTATAAGATTTAGAGTAAGCATGTAATATAATGATAGATGAGAAGAGAGAACAATTAGTCTCTAATGATTCTCTATATGCAAACCAATTTTGCGTGTTGACTTAGTGAATAAAATGAAGTCGATAGAACTAATCTGCAAAATATAGCTAATGAGCAAAGTTCTTGGTAAATGCTGTTAGAGCCTATATTTTCTGATTGATACAGTTATTCATACCCATTTTAGATAAGTGCTTGTAGGAGCCTACAGTTTTTGATGGAGATGGTTACTGACAGTATAGATAAAATAATTAAAATGAAACTGGATAGAAGAATTTTTGGTTCTGCCCTCTGAAAAGGGGTCTAAATGCTCACATGCCACGGCATATGCCAAGCTGAATTTCAATTACCTGAGATGATGTGACCACTTTCCAAGCACACGAGGCCACATCAGCAATTTCGTCATATAACATAGATGTACATAACTGTAGGAAAAACATAGACACTTTATATGTTATGGAGACAAAAATTGCAGTGACCCAATTGCAGTGAAAACAAAATTGTATAGTGACCCAATTGCGAAAATATGATAAGTTCTCTGACCATATGGTAAATGTGTAATTAAGCATCCTACTTTAATTGAAGGTGTCTGTACCACTAAAGGATAAAAAAGAAATATGTATTCTTGCCAATATTTTTTTCTAAAGTACTGTACCATGCATTGATTAAATTCTCTCAGAACTCAGTCAGTTGGTGCTTATAGTCAATCCATTGTGATATTACCCAATAACTGTGTCTCTCTATACCTTTTTCTGTAGACATACAACATTAGCAGTTTCCACACAGATAAATCTGTTAATAACAAATATCTGACCTGTTACAAAAAAAAAAAAAAAAAACGCAAATCTATACACATGATGAATATTGAAGCCTTATTTCCAAGAGACGGGAATGTAAATAGAAAACATCCCCTGGGAAAGCCTTACGGCGGGTGGGTCTTCCCAGTTCAATGATAGATAGTGAAAAAGAGTTATCATCATTATTGACGCTAACAACAGCCCCATACCTCTGATCTCCCTTCAGATTGCCCAAGTCTTATCAATCTCTTGTTCGATCTTCATTCCATCACATTATTATCATATTAATCTTTCACAAGCGGTTGCTGCAGTTGAGTTCCATAAGAGAAGTTATGGAGAAGAAGAGGCAACAGAATATATTTATATGTTTAGGGGTGATACTGGAAGATTATAGCTTACTTTGGAGATAAGATAACTTATGAAAAGACTGAAATAGATAGTGAATCCTTTTTCTGAATGACAGAAGTACACTTTGTTGAACCTTTTAAGAGTAGCAGGAAATTCCTAAATAAAAAGATTATATTTAAGCTTCAGCAATGGCTTAAGCATAATGCGAACATTAAGTTTTCTCAAATTATAAGTAATTGATTGTTCTCTAGGAGTCTTTTACTTCATTTTCCTTTTATTTCCCCTTCTGTTTCCCGGGATCCATAGTGTAGAGATATGTTAAACGCGAGAGAAAATATATAACATCTTGAAAGACTTGATGAAGTTGAATCATATCCTTGAAAAAGGGGAAAGAGCTTTGTTGAGATAAAAAATGCTTTCAGTTTATATTGTTTTCTATGATGGGGCATCGATGGTTGAGAAAAGATAAGGTATTGGTTCTTATAACTGGTTAGGTTTTGACTAAAAGTTGATTATGAAGATGGAAATATTATAAAGGGCAGTTCACAAGCAAAATGCTTGTGGTGCCTTCCAAAAAAACTCTTCCTTCTTTCTTCCTTTTTCCTTGTTCATACTTACCAACAATGGTCATTCCGGCATTTTACAACGCCTTGCACCATCCTACCAACTTCATCTTTTCTTGAAATGTGAACCATTAACATCTTTTGGCTTATACCATTTTCATACATTCTGTAGGCCATGTCACTTTTTATTTTATCTGTTGCTAAATTCTCGGAACGCTGGACTATAAAACAGTTTATAAAATAGCAAAAACTGGAGTATGCACCCTTGGGTTATAGGAGCTAAATAGCAAATTTCGTTTGTGGCCTTTCTCCTTGATAAGTTTTTATATTGTTTACTTTCTTGTTCTTAACATGAATCTCCTGCATGCACATGTTTCCTACCTGAATCTAGTTTCTATATTTATGAACTGCAGGAAACTTTACACTTTCACGAGACGAAGAGAATCTCGTGCAACAATTCATATGAGTCTCTGGAGGCTGCTTCCACAGTTTCTGATACCTATACAGAAGCACATGAAAGAGGAGCATTTAACTCTTTAGGAAGCATCATCAAGAACTGGCCGTTGATGTCGTCTATTTTAGTATATTGTGTTTTTTCACTTCATAATATGGCTTACACTGAGGTAAAAGTGAAAAATTATAGCCAAGTGCTTCAGTACTTTTCGATTAGCAATTCTCCGTTCTGATGCTTAGTGATGATGAATTGGTTGCATGCTTAAATAAATAGTCACAGTGTAAGCGATGAGTAATTCGTTTTTCATTTGTAACAACTCAACTTTTCTCCCAATCAGTTCAAGTCGACTATTATTATTCTCTCGTCACAACTAGTCTTTTAGAAGATTTATTTGTTTACTTTAATCACTATTAATTTTCCTGGCTACAATATTCTTGTTCTGGATTGATCTGGAATGTTATATATACTTATTTTAACTCTTCCCTCTTGGTAATCTTCGATATGGTGTTTCAGAACAAATACATGTAGACTTGTCCTTGCACATCTTGCGGGTGCATTGAGCTAGGATAGTTATTGGCATGCTTTTTATTCTTTATCTTTCTACTACCTCTGCTTCAAAATATAAGTTCTCAATGGGATTTGTGCACTCATTAAGAAATCCTAAAATCAAGATTAACTAAATTGAAGTACCTAAATTACCCCTAACCCTATATGAGATGACTTTTTCTCACAAATCTCTATAGCTGTAAATAAGGACTTATTTAATAGGGGCAACACTGGAACAAACTAATAAATATGTCTTGAAAGTAGTAAAAGACCTTACATTATGAAACAAAATAGAAAACCTTCAAAGTCTTTTATGTTGAAAAGGAGGTAGTATTATTTATCGCTGTTCTTTTTTGACAATGTTACCCCTCAAGTCTCCTGTAAATTTTATAATGGTGGGCAATCATGTATAGACCTAACAGGATACCTGTCTAAGGAGTTAACATCTTCACCTGTACAAGTTGTAACCATATTACTTTCTGACAGTTAAGTTTTAAAAGTTTTAAAAGGTTACTATTTTTGCACCTCATTTTTCTAAATTAACCAATGTTTATCCTAGATTTTGTGTCTAATAGTTCTGCCGTGTATCTGGATTAGGTATTCTCACTGTGGGCAGAGAGCTCTAGGAAATATGGGGGCTTGGGTTATTCAACTGAGAATGTCGGTGAAGTTCTTGCGATTTCAGGTGAACTGGCAACTGTATTGCTTATTTTAAATTTCTGTATCATTTCCTAATGTATGCCCTTACTTGAGAGTTCGTGAAGCATAATCTTCAAGTAATTTCAGGAATTCATAAACCCCCTTTTCCATATTTTGGTTCATATACATATGAAATCACCATTGCATTATAACAAATGCCTAGTGTTAAAGGCTCGTATTAAGTCGTGGATAGGGGAAGAGATAATAAATTAAAATCTATTATCTGGTCCCTTTCCTGATCCAAAACGGTCATTACTTAAGGGCTTTTCTATTGAATCTTGGTGAACTTTTTGTTGAATCTCAGTGCATTTATGTGTTGAATGTTAGTGCATTTTTGTTGAATCTCGCTTTTTGGGAAGTCAGCAGCCATGGGAGGAATGAACAATTCTTGTGTGGGGATTTTCTTTTTTCACTTTTTTGATTAATATTCAATAGTTCTGAACAAATTGTCGTCGACGAGGTCAGGGACGACAATGGAGGAGGAATCAACCTTGATTTCGACAGGGACAACGAGAAGGCGCTATCCCCATTAAAATTGATTCTTCTCCATCGAAATCAGTTTCATATTTGGGAGTTGGGGCTTAATTTATGATGGATTATTGATTGTAGAAATTTGTTGAGAGCTTTACTTGGTTTGTCAATGGCAGATTAGGGCTTAAAATGAGGGAGAAAGAGACGGATGAGAGAGATGGTTGGAATGAAGAGAAAGGAAGGAGGCGTGATATTTGGATTTCACAGTATTTACGGTCATGCCATTGCGTTGTTCCCTCCTCCTTTTTAGATCTGATGCGTTAATTTTCATGTAACCCAATGGCTCTCACTAGTTATTAGATCCTATTTTATTTAGGTTTGTAGTGTGAATCAACCCCTATATATATGTAGGTATTCAAATGAGAACCTAAATAATCAAGGAACCAAGAGAACAGCTATGATCCAACAAATTTTGAAGGATCATAATAGATATTTTTATGATCAATCAAAATTATTTTGTTGGATCATAGGGGTTCTCACGGTTCCTAGATTATTTAAATTCTCATTTGAATAAGCCCTTATATATATGATCATATTCTTAGTTAGTTCTCACAATATTTAGGTCTCAATTGAACAACTTTTTATCTATATATGTATCTTAAATGTTTTAACTTTCAAATTCCATTATTGCCTTTGATGAATTTAATCGGGTTTGTTATAATGAGATTCTTTAAGAATAAGAAAATGGTATATACATTATAAACAATTTTGGGGACTATCACGATTTAACATTCGTATTCCAATACATTCATTTTATCAATTTGATGTGAATTGTATCACTTGGTTGAACAAATTTTGTTCCTTTTGTTTCTCCTAAAACATCTCTTTTAAAACTCTTTCGTGTGATGTTTTTTTTTTCTTTTTGTGAAAATTTAATGATATCCCGTTTTTTCTCTCCTTATAACAATATTCCAACCAAAATATCTTTTCTTGAACACATTTTGGCTCTAATTTTCTCCTAAAACATCTCCTAAAACATCTCCTAAATTTTTGTTATACATTTTTGTTTCTTTTATGTAATCATTAAATAATATTCCTATTTCTTCTAGTTATGACATTTCTACTAATTCCTCATAAACAATGTCCCAATGGATTCTTTAATATCCATTTGTTTTTAGTTTTAACAAAAGTAGTCCCTTCGTTCCAAAATGAGTGTCACCTTTTGACTCATTATGGTCAACTTAATTAATCATTGGCTAAATATTAAAAAATAAATTACATGTTGTAACGACTATATAAAAAGTATTTTTGATAAAATACTTATTATTCTTGCATGACTAGCATATTAGAATCTAAAACATGATTTATATTTTGTAAAAATTTATTTGATAAGATTTATGTTGACTTTTGAATAAGAAAAAGTGACACTGGATGGAGAGTTTATTTCATACAGGGGTTAAAGTTAAATAATGTTCCAATTTTTGGATTAATTTTTTTGTCCCCGAGGAAGAATTGTTTTATTTATTATGTTCTAATATGTAGCATAAATCTCCTAGAAGCGTTCTAAGAAATGAAAATTGTGATAAATATCATATTATATTAAAAGTCGTGTATTCGAGGAGAGGACCCAAAACTTTTTGGAAAGATAAAGATTGATTACAAGCATAAATGATTACACTGTATTTGATAAGAGAAGAAGATACAATGAAGGCGGCCAAGAATTCCACCAAAAAAACAACAACAAATGCATACGAAAGAGAAGACTGCACAATGATCTTCTCCTACAACAACGAAAGCGATAACTCTCGTTTTCTGAAATTCGAGGGTATCTCTCAATCCAAATATTCCACGGCAGACTGAACATAGCACAACCCCACAACAAAGAAGATCCCTCGGCCAACCAAGACCCAAATGTTTCATCATGCAAAACTTCTCCATACCGCGAGGCATATCACAGAGCTCACCACGTACCCCAAACAGCATTCTCCAAAGACTCCAAGCCATAGAGCAATGCATGAAGATACTCGTGAGACTCACTAGCCCTCATACACATAACGCACACATATGAAGAGATATACATCTTCGGATGTCTCCTCCGCCACCAATCATTAGTATTCAAATGACCAATGACTATTGACCAAGCAAAGACTTTGTATTTGAACGGAACATTGAACTTCCAAATGAAATGGTAAAGAAGAAAGTCAAACTGTATATGTGAACGAAGAATTTTAGAGGACTTGACAGAAAAAAACCAAGCCTGTTCAAGAACCCAAATTCGACGGTAGGACGTGTGTATAAATTTACATATATTTATATGTATATATAACTTTATATTGTGGTCTGCCACCTTTTGACTGGCAAAATGTAATAACCCCATTAAACCAAAAGGGTTTTCCAATCTTTGTTGAATTGGAGCTGGCTGATTCCATATTAACTACTTAGAGAAATCCATTCCTATCAATTTTAGGACTGATTGCTAATCCTCTTACTAAGAAGTCTCCCTAGCTGATTCACATATGAAATTTGCATTTATATGCTAAATTGCAGTTCCGACAACTATAGAAAATGTTAAAGAGATAGGTTCTAGGTTTCTCATGAGATATGATACCAGAAAGCATATCCACAATGCAGTGTCTTTGGAAAAATCACACATAACTCTCAAATTATTTCGGTACTTGCATGTTTTTATTAGAGGGCATCCCTTGATGAACACTATATATTACTAGAGCACCTATTTTCTTCTAGGAAATGAAGTAAAAAGCACTTCATATCTTAGTTTTTGTATGGAAACAGTTTCTCTTACTTAAAGAACAACCATAAAGCTTCATCAATCTCTTATCAACTACAATCATTCATTTTAATTCTTGCTGTTTACTGTGTGATGTGCCTTTTAGTTTCGTACTTGATGCTTGTAAGACATTGCTAACCAACTAGTAAATTATTAGGTTTTGGCCTTTTAATCTTTCAACTCTCGTTGTATCCGATCGTGGAGAAACTTCTTGGACCGATCGTGGTAGCTCGCATTGCAGGAGTGAGTAATTTTATCATGTAAAACTGAGTAACACTGCACATTTACAAAAGTCACTCCCTTATAAGGTAGTTCACAATATCTTATGTAGGTTGCATCCATACCTGTACTGATGAGTTATCCATATATAGCCATGCTCTCCGGGTTCAGCCTTGCACTGGTGTTGAATTTTGCATCTGTACTGAAGAATGTATTGTCTGTAAGTGCACTTTTCACTGAAGGTTTAAATCTCTGTCACTCTATAATCTACTGTCTAGATCTGTGTTTTGCTCTTTGGAATTCGTTAATTTGTGGTAAATGTGCTCCAGGTTACTTGCATCTTTATGTTGTTTCTTAGATGTTTTACGAACTATATTTAGCAAAATCTTCATACAAGCATGTTGAAATGAGATTTATTCAGTAGTAATTTTTGAATGTCATGTCCATCTTCATGTAGTGACAACGTGAGCTACCACCCAATTATATGGCTTAAGCTTTGCCATCGAATGTGTATGCCTCACAAAATTTGCAGGCTTAATTTGTCTTACTTCCATCTGTAATAGTGAAACAGGTATATGCATCATAATTTCAAACCCAAAGCCATGTCTCAATCAAGGGTTTTCCTATTGGAATGACTCAATACTGAACGCACTAGCAGCTGAAAATCACTACTTTTAGGCCTTGTGTAGTTGTATTTCTATACCATCATCTCGTCTCTTATGTGGTGTGGCCCTTACTAGGAAGCATTTGTTTGTGATTCCACTAAACCTGCTTGTGGAGGTGTCATTCTATGATTAGGTCATAGCCTAATTGATGATGAGAAATGGAATCAATGATATGTGTGTGATGCCATTAGAAGCTGTGGGCCATAGTAATGCTAAATTACTGTTCAACGGGGTTAATCCCTTGGCCAATATGCTCAACCGGTGGGTAATTTTATGGTAATGAGAATATTATCTGTTGGTTTATATTAAGAGTGGCAAGCAAAGGGTATTATCTATTCGAATCAGGATGGCTTGATGGCACATTATGCCTTGAGAAGTCCAGCCAAATGCTTGGAAAATATCTTCTTTTTTTAGCGAATACTACAAAAAAATGAGAAAAAAAATTGTATTTACTTAACAAAAATTATATAATTGTTTAAAAAAATTATCTTAAAATTGTGCCCCCACTAATACTAGAAGCTAGGTCCGCCACTGCTTACAGCATGGATTGAAGAGTTATTAATTAAGTGCAAACGACACTAAAATGCATTTCGTAAGAAATTATATTGATTTTGGTTGTGTATGTAGCATTTTCCTTTGTCCTAATTGAGTTTTAGAGATGTTTACATTTATGTACCTCAGTAGTTCGTCCTTTTTAGTATCTTCTTATAATGTTCCTCTTCTGTATTATTACTCATTGCCATCAGGTATCAATCATAACTGGCATGTTCCTTCTACAAAATAATGCTGTGGTAAGTTTGGTGTCTCTTCTTAGACATCCCCAATTATAATTTTAGCTACCGTTTTCCTTATTTAATGTGGAAAGGATGTCCTTGGTAATTTGCTTTCTGCTGATTGGACCTTCTATGTTACTAACAGGAGCAACACCAAAGAGGTGCTGCAAATGGCATTACCATGACATTGCAATCACTATGCAAAGCAATTGGTCCAGCATGTGGAGGAGCACTGTGAGTGTTGTTTCAAATTCTAATTTTATGTCCGTGTAATGGGTGAAGACGTTATTAATTAGGCCAATTATTATGGGTTGCCCTTCGAATCCGCTGCACTCCAACAATGAGGTCCTCAAAGTCAGTTGTGGCTAGTGTGTATATATATCCTTTAATTTTCACTGGCGTTGCATTTATCTAGTATGAAAGATAAGAGCAACATCATGTCCTTGTAAGTTAGATTTATGAAACAGACTCTTCTATGGATAAATAAGAGAGTCTTATTGACTAGGCAAACTCCCAAAGAAGGTCCTTCTTTACATAAGTCAATCCAATCGAAGCTCTACGGTTGAAAGCATTGTTCCCAATTCCCATGGCTTCAATAGATCTCACTAGTTGTTGTAACTTTTTCTATCATCACTCCTCTTGAAAAGACCCCGACTCTAACGAATTTAGACATGAAACCACTCTTGCATGGACTTTTATCAGTGATCCAAGTAGAATCTGAAAATATACGTTGATATATATTTTTTTCGATAGAATTTTTTTTAAAAAAATTAGAAAGAAGATGCAGTACAAGTAGGTGGACTAGAGATCCACCAAGATATCAAAAGCCAAGACGGCTAAAAACAAAAATACATCCAAACTAAAGATACAGAGAGCAAATAGCAGCTTCCCAATCCCAAGTCAAGTCCATTGAGGCAAACTAGTGAACGCTCCCAAATATCGTGCCCAAAGAGAGGCCTGAGCCGAAATCCTCTCTCAAAGAATGGAAGATGATAGCTCATGATCTCTAAATATCCTTAAATTCCTCTCGTTTGAGAACAAACTGAACACTGCATAACTCCACAATATCTTAGCATCCTTAGCCCTGCCCTAACCCTTGTATCTAATCAAACACAAGTATTGTATAGTCTGAGAGATACAACCACATTCCCCTTTCGGAAACAAAAAACCCCAAAGACGCTATGCCACAGGGCAGCGTAAGAACAAATGATCATGAATCTCGCTGTCCCTCAAGCACATAACACACACATCTGGAGATAAAGCCTTATACGGCCGTCACCGTTGCCTCCAATCATTAGTATTCAAACGATTATGAGCACTAGACAAAACCTTGTACTTAGGCGGAACCTTAGATTTCCAAATAAAATTGTGAAGAGGAAAGGCAATATGAGTCTGAGGTCGAACAAGAAAACTCATAAACGATTTGACGGAGTGATGACCTGAAGATTCTAGAAGCCAAGATCGATGAGCTGGAGCATCGCAAATATTAGAGGAAGACAGTTGATCAAGCTTTGTAACCTCGGCGGACTCTCGATCATTAAGGTTCCTTAGAAAATGGAAATCACGAGAGAAACAACCCCCCTTCCTAACCAAGAAAGAAGAAATAGGAGCATCATGAGCTTCTGAAAGACGGAACAAACGAGGGTAAGAAATTTTAAGAGGAAAATCTCCCACCCAAAGATCTTCCCAAAATCGAACGTTGTTTCCCATCCCAACCACATATCTGATATGGGGAGTGAAAAGGCGATAGTATTTATGAATGAACTTCCACGAGCTAGCATATGTGAGGAAGAACCAATAAACACGGTACTTGCTTCAAACAACTCTATGCCGGAGAGAGTGAGGCTCTAAAGGGAAACGCCATAACCATTTGCCAGTAAGAGAAATATTCCGAGAGACCAAGCTCCCGATCCCAGGATCTCCCTCCTCCGTAGGCCTTCCACAACATCCTAGTCTACCAAATGATCCTTGCTAGACCCACCTGGCCCACACCACAAGAAGCGACACAAAATACCTCAGCCACCCCCACTGGTAACTTGAAGAGATACATGTAATTAATAGGGATGCTCAAAGACATGACTCGATCAAAGTAAACCGCCCACTTAGAGAGAAATATGCACTCTTCCAATTGGCTAAACGCTTAGAAATATATGTTGATTTTGTTACTCTCAAAGGTGGTAATGTAACTCAAAAAGTGTTTAAAATTTTTTCACTTGTTGAATCCTTTTAAGTGGAATGAACATTGTAATAGTGTCTGCTGAAGTTTCTGTCTTAAACTCTGTATTTACAACTTCACATATTATTTCTATTTGGAGCATATTGAACGGTCCTCAATACATAGGGAGTGACATTGGATTTATCTCTCATATCTCTCTTTAGCAAAATTGGTTTCATAGGCTCAGTATGAAGGGTTTAGTATCATGTATTGGTGTCTCTTCTGCTACAAAACATGTGCATCGTATTGCGGGTGAAGGGTGCCCATGGGAAGTCATATGGGATATCTGGTCTAGTGTTTGAGTAAATGAATTTTATTTTCTATAAAGTGGGTTTGCATGTTTGCCCTTATAAATTTCTACCAAGGTTGTAGGGTGGATTTATTGTGAAGACTTGAATGAAGGAGATTATGAGGATTCATTGGTAAGGATTTGGGGAGTCTTAAAATCTTGTTATCAAAGTCTCACTTGATTGAGTGAAGGATATTCTTTATTAGTTCCATAATGACTCGTGTGCTTATAACTCATATGGTTGTATTTGTGAGGTCTAATAAGTACCGACACCAACACGTGTTAATGACACGACATGTCTTTGAGACGTCAACAACAACAACAACAAAGCGCTAGTCCCAATCACTTGGGGTCGGCTACATGAAACCTTTCCCGTCATTCCACACGACCATAGTCCATGTTAACTTTGGCCTACCCGTACCCCTAGCTTGATTAAGACTAATATCATCTTAGGCGGTTCTCTCATTTTCTCTACTAGAAGAGCTACTTTTACCGTTTTACGTATTTGTGCATTACGAATCTTATCTTTTCTATTTTACCGCACATCCATCTACGATTTTGCATTTTCGCTACACTCATCTTGTTAACATGTTCCTTCTTAGTAATACATCCTAACAACCGGGATTAATCCTTTTTTGATATTTCTTGGCCAACTAACCTAATTTTGTATCCTCTAGTAGGTTCCATATAATCCACTTTAGTCCTACTTATCTTAAACAATTGGATTTCTAAAGCTTCTCATCGAGAACCTAGTTTATCCAACTCTAGCCTTTGTTTCTTCATGTGAACAATGTCATTAGTAAACAAAATACACCATTAATACATCATCTTTAACACACACTCTTACCATGTCTTATTAAGGTGATATTGGTATTCTCTTACCTCTTCCTTTCTTTTACAAACACAGCTTGTCGTGGTCACAAAAAAGACAAAATACTTATTTCCTTCCAGGTATGACTTTGAATTATGTTTAATGATCAAGTTTTATATGCTATTGTACTAGTTTCTTTTTCCTGGCGACTAAGGTGAAACCAAAACTGTGCATAAACTGGATTTTAGAAAGCCCCTATTATTAGGAATTACAATTGAGAAAGTGATACATTAATTCATTTGTCAACTTTTTTTGAGATGTTGGAATTGATTTTGCTGTTTTCATTTTTTTTTCCTCAATTCTCCACGTCTGTTTCCTTATTTTTGTTTGAAATACTGTTTTGAACATCTAAGGTTGCTTTCCTTTTCACATAATCTATTCAAGCTTAATAGAATATATGTTTTGCATCCAAAAGCTGGTATTGATGTGTAAACTTTTGATATGAGATTATTTTAGACTTGCATTTATAAGAAGCAAATAGTTAGCGATGATGGAAATTTTGGTGCTTCCATAAGGATGTGTATAGTTGAACATCCAAGAATTCTCCTGTTCAGCCTCATCCATGTTGGTACTGTTCCAATTTTAAAATGCTCACCCACCCACATCTTAGATTTTACATGAACTTCATATTTGTCTTTCCGTTTTTGAAACGCCACCCATCCTCATCTTAGATTTTACGTGAACTTTGCATTTGTCTTCATATTCACCTATTGAGTACTCACACCTTCAATTAAGTTATGCGGGAGCGCATGAACCCACAAAAGAAAATGAGGAAAGACCAGTTCCAGAATAGGGGCCCAGAGGTGATTTACTTCAAATGGTTTCATGATGCTTGGGACTAGCATTAGTTCATGTGTTTACTGCATCATGTGCGTTGCTATGTGGCATTACGATTGCTACTTGTGTTGTGTTATGGAGTGTGTATATCAGAATGCTATGGTAGTGTTGAGAGAAAAGTACTGCTACGATTAGGGGCTTAACAAAAAACTTCCTATTACATCCTTTTAATGTCTCAGTTTATGTTTCCTTTGAGCCTATGGTATCTTTTAATGTGGTTCTTTTCAACAAAATGTAGTTAATGGGACCTCACATAGCCTATATGTATTTTAAATTTCTTAAACCCTTCCGTATTAGTATTCTGCTCTTTATGAACACGGTAAACTGCAGGCGACCAGATGATTTTCTTCATCTTGAGCATAATCGAGGCAATCGGAGTATTAATGACATTCAAACCATTTCTGGTTACACGCAGACGGTAGAAGTCTTCATTTAGCAGTGATTCGAAGTCCAAAGTGGCAGGATGAGCTTAAACAAGATTCATTCTGCGGTGGTGTGTGCAAGATGTTGCTTGTGCAACTGAGTGCTCAACAGAGGGATACTACCATCCACAGGTTAGCATCCACATTCGATATTGTAAACAAATTAATATTCAAAACCTCAAGTGATTGGAGTATTAAAGTATTTTGTACTTTAAAAGATTCATCTAGGGAAATCCATATAGTATTTTACATGGAGTATTTGTTTTACTACTGTAACTCTGTTTTGTGATCAAAGTCATTCTTTCGCAAGTAGTTTGGCAGCCGCCTTATGAACATGAATCGTGAATCTCCTTTTAGATTTTTTGCAGTTTGAACAAGAGTTCTAAGGCTTACTCCTGGCAGCCCTCTATAGTCATGCACCAGCTTATGGTTAGCCATCAAGGATGATGTTCTCAGCAACTTAAAATAAACTTTTAGGAATTTCGAAAGAACTTTACGCCTTCGCCTCCACAGTGATAGACTGGTAGTACATTTTGCTTGCCTTCCCTATGCTCCCACTTACCGTTACCCACAACAATCCTAAATGGAGTAAGTGGAGAAGGGAAGTTTTGAAGGATGATTATAGGGAGAGTTGTATGGATGATTATAGGGATAGTGATACAACGAAGGGAAAATCACAGGAAAAACTCAAAGGAAATGATGTGTCACCAATCATAGCGATTTTGGAAATTGTAAACCGTGAGACTCATAAATTCACAATCATTCTCATCGGTGACATATCATTTCTTTTCATTTTTCCCCACACATTTTTCCTTTGCCAATCATTTTCCTTTTAACATATAGTCTATATCATTAGATCGACCGAGTGACATGGATATTTGACTTGCATTAAATTCTTATGATAAAAGCAACAAATATGAATGGTCAATTAGATATCATTGTTGCAGTGAAATAATAATATCACTACTAAAATTTTATGCCATATCATATGTCTATCAAATGACATGTAAAGAATGCAGTGTATACAGAAGAAATATGCTAGCATGTATTAAATATTGGCATATTATTAAACATCCAAAAGTAAAAAAGTTTTGACAGTAGGAATATGTATAAATGCACTGATGTAGTGAGTGCATTAAATACATTTTTACATAAATCAAATATGGATTTCCATGTCTAAAATATAATCCCTCTCAGGTTGGACAATTGCTTGAAGAGAACTTTTTATTTTTCAAGGATGCCACTAGAAAGAAAAAGAAATATGGAAGAGGTTTGTGAGGTAATTTTGAAAGCCAATAAGGTGTGGAGTGGTACAAAACCTTTATGGTCAGAAAATTTGTGAAAGGAAATGTACCCAATTGGCCACATATAACAGTGGACAGTAGACAGTACACTGAGTGAAGGGGAGGAAAAAGGAAAGACCAAACCTTTTCTATGACACACACAGCCTTTCCTCAAGACTGACACCAATAATAGCACATAAATGGTCATTTCCTCTCATCTCCTCCCCTCATTCAGTAACAGCATCCAAATGGACCATTGACCAGTCTTCTTTGACCAGTCCAATTTCATGATCCCATTGCCCTTTGCCATACCTGTTGTTTTCCTCTCAGAGTTTTTTGTCAGTTTGTCCCAGTTGCCAGTTGCTGCTAGCTAACTTTGCAAGCATTTCTCCCCTTTTTTCAACCCCTCATAAATTACACTCCCTAGTATATACACACACATATATATATATATATATATATATATAATATGCTGATAATTGTTTTAATGAATGAATGTTTTGACACATGAAACTGAATGCTATTAATTTTAAAACTGAATGAAGATTTAACTTTTAGGAGTAAAATTTGTCTTTAAAATTAATAAAATTTAACTTCAATTGTTCAAAAATCAGGACGTAAAATCATGAACCAAATCAAATCACTCGGGTTTGAAAAAAAAAAATTGAAACAAACCCAAACCAATGGCTCGATTAGATTTGGTTTAGTTCAAATCTTTGAGAGTGGTTCGGATTGACATCCATAATCCTCTCACTTCACTGTGAAGAAAGTCCATGAGATGGTGCAAATCATTTCTTTGGATAGTGGTAAACAATGTTAAGAAATGTTAAGTACATTCATGTCGTAACTTTATTTCTTTGTTTTACCTAATTTTTATTTGCATGAGAGTAGCGAAGCTTTCGATTTTCCTCGCACAAACTTTCGTTTCTAAATTTTTGGTAATGTGAAGAATGTTTATTAAATGAATAATATATATAGGGACTTATTCCGCTACAAACCACTTTTTCGTACAAACCGTACGAACTAGTTGTATCTTAATACATTTTTGTTGTATGTTAGTCATATGTGTGTATTTTGTAAAATAATGATCCAAAACAAGAATATTTTTAAGAAAATCAATTCAGATACAACAAAAATATACTAAGATACAACATATTCGTAAATATACAACAAACTAACTAAGATGCGAAGATACAA
>JAOTQG010019413.1:0-15707 GCA_025631175.1 Iris virginica
AAAAAAAAAAAAAAAAAAAAAAAAAAAACTCATTTTGAAACAAAAATATAACATTATGACCCATTTCAAAAATTTTGAGACCTAAGGACCTATTTCAAAACCTCACAAAAATATTGGGATTTAAAATGAAATTAACTCTATAATTAAAAGAGAGAGTTGCGGATGAAAAGGATGGATATTTCAGATCCATTATTGTTTTCATATTTAGGGTTAAGACTTTTCAAAATAATGAATTAAAAAAAAATACTATTTAGTTGTTTTATAGATATATTTTTATATTTTCAAATATTATATTCGTTTCTTTTAAATTATCATATAAGTGATATTTTCATCAATATATCGTTATTATGGATAATTAAATCAAAAAAAAAAAATTCTCCATATCAAGATTCAAATATAATATTTTCTCATTAAATGAGTGTTAATTTTCAAAATTTGAGATATTTTGAAGCTAGAAATATAAGTAATATTGGTGAAGATCTCAAAATGATCCTTAGTTAGTATGAGAAATTATACTGAGTACTTAGGTGCTCCGTATAAGGAGCATCTATTTACATTTTGGGTAAATGCAGTGGGTAACAAGTGTAATTAATACCATAATCAATCACTTCTTTAATTTACGGAATCACTTCTTTAATTTGTGGAATCACTTTCTTAATTTGTGGAGCTGTTTTCTTTATATGCGGAAGCGGTTATATTCATTATGGTATCATAGTATTCATTTAATTTAACTGTTTGTTCATTTTACATGTCAATATTATTCATTTATATAGGCATGGAGTAATTTAATAGTTTGAATATTAGATGAAAAGTATGTTAGCTCTTCTTTTAGTCATATTCATTACGTAACTAGCTAATATTCATTTTTATAATGTTTTATATTCGATGTTATCAAAGTTATTGTTAATTTCTAATTTATCGATGCAATGTTCATATATTTAAATATTATGTTTATATTTATTTTGTGAGCATGTTCATTCATTATGTTGTTTTATTAATTTGAACCATTTCAAAATTCAGCATTCCTGTTGTCAGTATTCATTTTTTCGGTGCTTATTGTTCATTTTTTTATTTGTTTGATTCATTTATACCGATTGGCTGTTGTGTTCATATATTTTGGTATTAGTATTTTTGAATCCGATTTTAAGAAATTATAAGTTAATTTATGCGTATATTGTAATCTCATAAAATTAGGAATCAATTGGATTGATTTAGACGGTTATTTTTTGGATAATTTCATAATTTTGGAAATTAATTAAAATTAAATTATAAAATGAGAGAGAGTTGAAGAGTGAACGCATGCTCCGGTACTCCTATATTGATGCTACTATGCTTTATAAGCAGTGGGAAACGAAATATATAAGCAACTATGATAGCAATAATAATAACTAAATTTTAATTTTAATCACTTGAAATCGATTTTATTATTAGCAAAAGAGGTACAAACAATTAATGGTCATGTGTAATTAAGAGAATAGGAGGACAATTTAAGAAAATAAGGATAAAAACGATCTGAACATTTTAAAGTTACAATTATTTTTAAATAATTTTTTTTTGTTAAAAATCATCTAGTTCTTAAGGAGTGCCAAGAGGGCACTTGTCCACAAAAGGCTTAATTAAAATAAAATTTTACATTCATTTATTACATGCCTTAATAGATCACATATATGCAAAATTTTGAAAGGTCTTACATTTTGAGCGGAGGGAATAAATATTTTTTGAACTTCAACAAAGAAATTAAAATGATGAAAGTTAATATATTATAATTAATTACCTCATACATCTTAAAATAAAAAATTATTATTTTTGATTAAATGCCCATTTTAAAAAGTTACTCACAACGTTTCATTGAAGAATCGTCTATTTTGATTAGGTGCAACGTAGGTCATCTAATATTCTGTTTCAGTTATAAAATGTAATGATATTAATTTTAATCAAGTTAAAGGTAGATCAAAGGTAATATGAAAATTGAAATGTAAAAATATATGAAAAAATGCAATCTATATAATGACTTGATATCAAATCACATAAATTATGATGAAAAAAAAAAGATTTAAACTATTTAATAAGAATAAATTTGTCAACTATATATAAATTCTTCATATTTGTGCACAAGTTTAAAAACCATCTATTATGAAAAAGTATTAAATAACCTTCATCCATTAACAAGTTATAAAATGGAATATTGGCAAGATCCATTAAAATGTAAAAGTTTAACATTTAGAAGTATCTAAGGAGCACTCATTAATTAACAAGATCCCTTATAATACTTTGAATTACTGCTAGGAAATGAAATGATACTCTCAATGCGTTCGTTATGGAATAAATTTTGATATAAATTTATAAATATGTGTTTAAAGTGAGAAAAAGAACTTTATAAATTTATAAATATTTGTTTAAATCAACCATAATTGTGAACCGTCACTCAATTTAGCTATCAAAATTTAGTAAATTGTGATTTTTAGGTTATCAAAAGACCAACCAACCTCTAAGCAAAGTAAGAAGTCTTCAATCTCTCAACCAAAACCAACTTTCTAAAATCTCTCACCCTTAAGTAAAAATTCAACCTCTTTAAGTGGTGGAATGATGGAGAGTATTTATAGGAGGGGTGTGTCCTAGTTTTTCATGCCCTTCCATAATATCCAAAATATTCTTGGGAAGAGTCTAAAGTTAACCCTTTTGTCCTTTGCTTGAAGCTTAAAAAATCTGGACAGAACTTCTGGACAATTACGATCTACTGTGTTACGGTCCCAAGAGGGAATCTTTTGATTCTTTTCTCTTATGGGTTGCCTTTTGTCTCTTGCTTGCTGGCTTGGGTTGCTTGTTTACTCCTTTAGTCTCGATCTTGATTATTTCTTCTTCAACTGTGTCTTTGGTCCATTCCTTGTGAGCTTGGATGTAAGGTTTGCTTCTTTGATAATGGGAGTAATGTCAACTCTTTTGTCTTCATCCTTATATTTCATCCTACACAAAAATGTTATACTTGTCGGTGTTTTATTCAAGTGTTACATGCTATGTTCATTTAGTCCCTAGTAACATTGTGCAATGCTTCCTTAATTAGGCTAAATTAAATCATTGGCAATCAAGCAATGTTTTGCATTAAAAGAAGAGTCCAAATACAGCTGATCAAACCAAACAAGATCACTATAAAAATATGAGAAACGTAAAGGCTGAGAAAAATGACTATGAAAAATTTGACATTGAGTCAGAATCCCATAAAGATCTGAGGTTAGATGATAAGCTAGCCTCTCACACATATTTATAACAAACACCAAGGGCTTATAAACCCTCATTATAGACCTAAGACCACAAGAAAATCCCAATCCACCAATCATAGAGGATACAGGAAAGAAAAGAGCCTTATGTAAGAAATAAGTCAAAAAGTACTCATGTTCCTAGAAAAACATATAATCCAAAAGAAAAGATTGAGTTCAAATGCAGGCATCCATAAAAATCCTTCTATAACAAGATTACCCAAATATGTGTACCTAAAGTTACTAACACCGAAGGACCCTTCTAATAAGGGTACTATTGATATGAATGTTTATCTTGTAGAATGCATCAAAGGAAAATTCGTGGATCTTAGATAGTGAATGCATCATGCATATGACTTACATAGAGGATAAATCGAAGAACTACATAAAGGATGACTTGAAGAACTTCAGCACAAGCAGAAGATCAATTGTTGTCTTTGGAAACAATTCTATATATATATATATATATATATTGTGCGAGGATATGCAGATTTTGTAACAAGCTCTGAGATTTTCACAAATGCAGCTTATGTTAAAGGAATAAAAGGTAATCTAATTAGCATAAGTCAAATATGTGATAAAAATATACTTTACTCTATTGACAGGTGCTCAATTAAGGACAAGACAGGGAGAGTGCTCTTGAATTCTCTTTAACTCTCAAACTCAGGTGAATTCTCTTGATTGTCTCTGAAATTTGAGTTTTACTCCCACGTCAAAGGTTTTTTGCAGGGTAAACCCCTGCTCAGTTCACTGTATTTAATTATATTATTTAAGGTTTAATAGCTATCGAAATCACACACGTCGCCCTCGACGAGCAAGGTTGCAGATTTGTGTAACAATACACAATACTGATGCGATCTTGATCTCAACAATGATGGAGAAAGTCAATTACTATTGGTGGAACGTCACATTTTAGCAATGTGTGTAGAATGGATCATGAAGCGGATGCCCGCAAAAAAAATTGTCTTGCCCTTCTAGCATTCGTAAATTGAAAGGAGGGATCAATGGTCCTCATGTGAGGAGAACATGACTACAAAAATGTACACTATATTAGTAGGTCTGTTAACCAAGTTGAGTTTGATTATATCTCGAGTTCGAAGTCAAATTTTGGTAAACGAGTGGAATTCTTATCGAACAAACTGTTTTGGATGTTCGAACTCAGTTCGAATATGTTCGTGAGTTCTTCGCCAGTAGTTGAACTCGAGTCGAGCTCCTGTTCGAATTGAGTTTCGAATTTTTAAAATATTTTTTATACACTAAAATATTCCAAACATAAATTTTAAAAAAAATTAAAAATAATCGAGTTGTTCGGGAACAAAGCCGAATATTAGAACACGAGTTCAAACTCTCGCGACCGAACTCATCAAACAAATGAGTCGAATATTAGAACACGAGTTTGAACTCCAATTCGAGTTGCTTATCGAACACTAGAACACGAGTCGAACTCGAGTTCGAACAACTCGATTCGCCACACAAGCCTACCAAATTGAAAATGGAGAAATCTACTCAAATGCAAACCAGAAAAATAGAATTATGCAATTTAACACCTTTTATGAAACTATGAGTACCGCAAAGATAATTACGGTATGACACTTAGGGTTGAATCATGACTAAATATATTGTATGATATATATATATGGTCATATGTGATCATAAATGCAATATGACACCTTTATATTATTCATATCATATTCTTATATGAACACGATTTACACGATATAGCGTTCCTAATCGGAGACTTAGGCTAACGGAACCTCACTTCAAGTAGACAAGCAACGCTCTCAAACCTGAGGGCTGACAATGGAATTCAACCTAACTATAGTCGGTGGAGCCGTCGGCCATTAGTTAAGTTTCCACTGAACCCGAAAAAAGAAAAGAGAGTAAAATTAATTACTACGAGTAGCAACAACCACGACCGTACTTAAAAATACTCGAAAAAGAAGAACAAAATAATGTCATCTCACCCTCATCCCAGCCGGATCTAACTCATACTCTCTCTCTCTCTCTCTCTCTCTCTCTCTCTCTCTCTCTCCTTTAATCTGCTCATCGCCAGCCCATACTTTCCGCATCTCTGATTTCCTTTTTGTAGCGACAACTCTCTCTCTCTCTCTTCCCTACTTACCACTCCCGCTAGTAATTCACTCACTGTCCCAATATCATTTCTTCGTCAAGTAAGTTATTGGTATTTACCCACCGGATCTGCTCTGGATTTTGTGTTTTTGTCTTAGTAATATTGCAAATCTATGTTGGTCTTTATGATAGATCTAAATGGAATCTGGGTTTTGTTTAATTTTGCGCCATAATTGCCTTTTTCGTTCTGGCATTGATGTATTCTGTCTGAATCTGGAAACGGGTTTTGGTAATGAAATTTGGTATCCGAGTGTTTATTATTACAATTTGATTAGCCAAAAAGGTCGCAATGTCTTTTCATTCTTGTTGGTTAAGATTTGTGGTCTTTTAATGCATTGCTGAATTCTTTAGTTGATTAAATCAGCTCAATTATATTGTTTGTTGTATGCATGGTAATCCTTATGCAGTCTTATTGTAGGTTTTAATTGATCTATACTTATTCGTTAAGTGGGATCATTAGCATTAATTTGTTTCACTTTTTTTTGGGCTTACTTGGCTATCGTTTCTGGTGTTTATAGCTGGACCTTAGAATTTCCATCGTGAACATTACGGGATGTGGGTATTTGGTATGTATGCATTTGAGTCATTTATTTCCCCAAAATGTTTCGTTATGGTTGGATCCTGTGTAATTACATCCCCAGTAAATGCTATATGGCCTTAGGTTAGAGAACTAATGGTCAGTTTGGTTGGATCTCAGATTTGGAATGGAGCCAAGCTGAACTGTCTAAATTTGGACACTAACAGTTTTTAATCTGCCGGCCCTCAGTGTATCCGGAACATTTTGGGGAGTTATGAAACGTGAAATGCTTTATTGTACCGTTTGTTCTTGTTTTTTCTTCCTATTTGAAGGAAAGGGAAATTGTCTCTGTTCTTAGTCAAGTGGTAGTGTTTGTTTCCCTCGTGTTCTCTGTTGTTCATAATGTGTTTTCAATTTTCATGTAATTTTTTGGCTACAAATAGTTCATGAAGACTGTTGCAGAAATGCTTCCTTATTTATTTCCTGATGGCCAGTTTAAATGTTGCCTTTTGCTGATATGAAATGTAATGGAGGGGTATAAAATTGGTCAATTGTTCCTGGCTGTAGGTTTGCAATCAAGTGTTGTTATGCCATTCATTTCTAATTGCTAAGATTCTTTTATACTTATGTTGCAGTGTTTGACTTTTAACTGTTATTCAGTAGTCTTAGACTGTATAAAATGTGACAAAAGATGCATAAAGATTGAGATGCAAGAGAAAGAAAGAAATTACTTAGCCTCATCAACCCATGGCAGACATTTCGTGTTTCTAACTTTGGAAATACTTTTGGTTGCATATGGATTTTCCTTTGGCATTATCTTGTAAGATTTTATGCATGTTCATTCTATCTATTCAAGTAGCTGTAAGTTTGATATGAATCAATACTAGTATTGAGTTAGCAAACGTTTCCGGATTATATCCGAGGGTTAAGCTATTGGGGCATTTATGGTACTTATTTTTGTTTGTCCAAGATTTTCCGCTACTGTTGTTGCCTTGTGCTTCACACCACAGATAAAATTCTAATTGTTCTTGTTTCTTCATAGGTCACTCAATTCATCTGGTTTCTATCTCGACTGCTTGAATTTTAAGGTATTCTTTCATCAATAACCTTCGTAGATGACACAAAACTGTGGTACTACTGATGTTAGAAGATATAATTTGGCATGAAATTCAACGTTGATGCCATTAACCACTGAACTAGTTATTAGATCCTGCTAAAACCTTAAAAGCTGAAGAGGAGGTGCAACTCTTTGACATAGAGTGATATCAGAACACCAATAGATATGAGAGGGAGATCAGATGGATCGCAAAAGAAGCGTCTGCTCACTTCTGTAGGTCTTGTGGCAGTTTTTCTTGTTTTCCTGTATGTGTATTTTGGCTCTCAAAGCCGTGGTGAGTCGGCCCTAGAGTATGGTAGCCGGTCTTTGAGGAAACTTGGTTCATCTTATTTGGGTGGGGATGAAGATGCTGATCTCAGCAAGTCCGATGAGTCAAAGTTCACGCTGGATGATGCAGAAGATGGAATTACACCAAAGAGCTTCCCTGTAAGTTCTCTTCTTATTAGTGGGATCCCACCAATCCTCTTTCCCTTTCCTAAGTAGAGAAGCGAGAATTGCATGCTCATTGTTGCTGTTTTATTTATATCTGCTTTCCACCTTTGAAGGTCTGTGATGATCGACATTCAGAGTTAATTCCCTGCCTAGACAGGAACCTTATATATCAAATGAGACTGAAGTTGGATTTGTCTTTGATGGAGCATTATGAAAGACACTGCCCTCTGCCAGAGAGGCGGTTCAATTGCTTGATTCCTCCCCCACCCGGATACAAGGTGTGGATATGAATAGTAGTGTTCTGAAAAGTTCATTATTCTCTTCTTTATAGAATATGGTTGATTTCAGTCTTTTTCTATTGTTTTGGCTGCTGCAGATCCCAATAAAATGGCCAAAAAGTAGAGATGAAGTGTGGAAAGCAAATATACCTCATACCCATCTTGCAAAAGAGAAGTCTGACCAGAACTGGATGGTTGTGAAAGGTGAAAAGATAGTATTTCCTGGTGGAGGCACTCATTTCCACTATGGAGCTGATAAGTACATTGCATCACTTGCAAATGTAAGATTTCTTGTCCTTAAACTTAAACATAAATGGCAATGCTACAACTCTGGCTAATTGAATTGCAATTCGAACACTATATCCATAAATGTTTACTACGTGAAGTTTGCATTCTATTTCATGATCCTTTATGTTCTGCATTATGTTGACTATGATTTGATTGACAGATGCTCAACTTCTCTAACGATAATTTGAACAATGAGGGAAGGTTACGAACAGTTCTCGATGTTGGCTGTGGAGTTGCTAGTTTTGGAGCTTATCTTCTTTCATCTGACATCATAGCAATGTCCTTAGCACCTAATGATGTGCATCAAAATCAGATCCAGTTTGCGCTGGAGAGAGGAATTCCAGCATATCTTGGGGTTCTAGGGACAAAGAGACTTCCTTACCCGAGCAGATCTTTTGAACTGGCTCACTGTTCACGTTGTAGGATTGATTGGCTTCAAAGGGACGGAATCCTTCTCCTTGAGCTAGATAGGTTGCTAAGGCCTGGAGGTTATTTTGCCTACTCGTCTCCGGAAGCATATGCACAAGATGAAGAGGATCTCAGAATATGGAAAGAAATGAGTGCCCTTGTGGAACGCATGTGTTGGAAAATTGCTGTAAAACGCAACCAAACTGTTATTTGGGTCAAGCCTTTGACAAATGACTGTTACATGGAAAGGGAACCTGGTACTCAACCTCCTCTCTGCCGATCTGATGAAGATCCAGATGCAGTCTACGGTGTAAATATGGAAGCGTGCATTACCCCTTACTCTGATCGTAAGTTTCTTTCATACTTTTACTGTCAGTGGCTATATTTTTTGGTTTCTGTATATGGAAGACATATTTTGAAGATTATCTTTACTTCTCTGCTTTGGTAGATCGCTAATTTTTTGTTCTAAAGTTGAAAATCTTCAAAGTAGCATATATAGGTTCAAACAGGGAATGTGGTAAAAGCTCCTTTTATTTAAAGCAAGATTATACGGTACTCCCTCTATCCGGACATAATTTTCCTCTTTGACGGCACACATTTTGATGACAGCTGCAGAGGACCTTTATAGTACTCCAGTAATTGTCCGCGTCTTTGTTATAGTAAACGTGCCATGTTCTTAGACACTTGGGTCAGGTACCGTATTACGAAATATTTTCGCTAGAAAACATATTTACAGGTTACTTAATATCTTCATAAAATATTTATTTTGGTGGAGTATCTATATGTGGTTTTGTAGTATCTTCCAATCCGGGTTACATTTAACAAAAAGATGTGGAGATTTAGGACTTGATCACTTATCATTTATTTTCCACTTTATCACATTATAACTTTATACTTTTACCCTTTCTCTCTCATTGGCCCCACTACTCTCTGTCTCTCTCTTACTTTTTAAATTCAATCATTATGAAAACCACAAACCAAACCAATATCCAACCGCACCTTTAATTTCTGAGTAGAGGTATTCTGCCTTAACTTTTTTCTAACGCACCAGTTCGAAAATGTCAAATCTAGAACATTTGCTTGGAATACTATATGAGTGGGGCTGTGTGCAATTGTCGTCATTCCTGGTGAAAAGGAAGATAAGATTTTTGGATGGGGCGAGATTTTGTGCAAAGCAGAGAAAGGGGGTCAAGTCAGCCGTTTTCGTACTAAATGCTTTTCCTAGGACAGTTGGAGTTGATATCTGGACTATATGGTTTGTTGTGAATTGCTTGGGTTTTGTTTATCTAGGGGAAGGTGCACATGTTACATTTATTTATTCGGATTAAATTTCGTACTTTTGATTCGAATAACTTCTAATTATGTGCGGGGGCCTGTTGGGGGGGGGGGGGGAGAGTCAGTGGTGCCTTTTCTTGTCTTCTGTTCCATTGACTTTTAAGTTTTGTCCGTGAGATCACAAAGATTAAGGTGGTGAGGAGTGCAAATTGACTGGCCAGTGCTGATTAAAAACTTTGCTCTAGATCTCATCATATTAGTCTGATACTGAAAATACATAGTTGGAAGTTGAACCATTGATAGGTGGAGCTTGGAACCTTATGCTTTTCTGATTGCTTGTCAGATGATCACAGAAGCAAAGGAAGTGCACTGGCGCCTTGGCCAGCCCGACTGACTTCTCCACCACCACGACTTGCTGATTTGGGCTATTCGAATGATATTTTTGAAAAGGACACGGTACATTGAAGGATACACTCTCATAATGTCTGATTCAGTGATTTGTGCAATATATTTTTTTTAAAATATACTTTTCTATTACTAATTTGAAACAATATTATTGTTGTTTTCGTATAAACATATATATGCTGCATGAAAATAGCAGACTTTTTATGTGGGCTCACCATTATTTGTTTCATGTGCAGGACTTACCATTTGCTTGTTTGATATGCAGGAACTTTGGCGGAGGAGAGTTGAGAACTACTGGAATCTCTTGAGTCCGAAAGTTTCAGAAAACACTATAAGGAATGTGATGGACATGAAGGCGAACATGGGGTCGTTCGGAGCTGCTTTGAAGACCAAGGATCTTTGGGTGATGAATGTTGTCTCAGAGGAAGGACCCAACACGCTCAAGCTTATTTACGATAGAGGCCTCATTGGTTCGATTCATAATTGGTATGTACTAGTAGCTTTCCAATGCATTATCTTGGTTGAATTTTGAAGTGGTTGTTACATTCTCCCAGCTAGTTTAGTTGGAAGGGTTTAGGCTGAAGGTAACTACTGCCTGGTAGGCAGATCAGTAAGCGCGAATTGATGATGTGTATTTCGTATTGAAGTTAGCAAAAGATTTCTTTTGTTCATTTTTAGTTGCTCTTATGAAAGCCTTTAAGCAACTTGGAGTCGTCCTAAGTGTGGTTTACATGGTTTATTTTTCAGGTGTGAAGCATACTCAACATACCCTCGAACTTATGATCTGCTCCATGCGGGGTCTGTGTTTTCTGACATTGAGAAGAAAGGATGCAGCGGTGAGGATCTACTCATTGAGATGGACCGGATGCTTAGGCCAACCGGTTTCCTAATCATCCGGGACAAACAACCTGTCATCGAGTTTGTAAAGAAGTATTTGGCAGCACTACACTGGGAAGCGGTGGCAACAGCCGATCCTTCTTCGGATTCAGATCAGGATGGGGATGACCTTGTGTTCGTTGTCCAAAAGAAACTGTGGCTTACAAGCGAAAGCCTCCGAGATTCAGATTAAGAAGTGCCCCTTTTCGATCGAAAATTGAATCATACTTTCCTACTCTCTTAGGGATTTAAGCATGCCCTAAGAGCAATGGTGTAAACCAGTTCTATTTTGTAGCATTAAGTGTTTTTTTTTTTTTTTTTTTTTATTAAACTTTTTTCCTTCCCCTTTCTTACTTTAGCCCTCGATTCCAATTTAGTTCATTGTTACAGACTATCGATATATAGGTTATCTTCACTTCATTGTTAATTGCGTTAAACTTTTGTTTTGATATATTCTGGATATGATTTTACAAATTTACAATGTGATTAATATTCCAAATACTAAGAATGTCTTCTGTAGAACTACTCCTATGGATTGTTTGCTTTCAACGAATCTCTTTAATAATGCAAATGCTAAGGCTAAAGGATTGGATTCGTGGTCGTGCATGGTTATGGTTTATGGATCCATAATGAAATTTATTGAGGAGATATTCGAATTTTAAACTTTAAATTTTAATATAATGTATGTGATAAAAATATTATTTAAGACAGAAAATTTCGATTCTAGATGCATGCATAGATGACAACGGAGTATCAAAAAGTCCAAAGAAAAGCCGGCTAAAATCCACCGTATTATTGTATGACGATGCCATTTGGCTTGGCGCAGCTAAAAGAAAGTTTCTTTCCTTTCTAATTTGATTAACGGAATCGATGAGTTCAGATCTTTTGTATAAATTGATGTGCCATCTATAATATAAGGGAGGGTTGTGGACCCTCCCTCAAATGAATAGTATTGGCACAAACTTCAAAGAGCCCCTGGCAGCTACTGCTGCTCGTACTTGATTGCTGTTGCTGCTGTACGGTAGGGAGAGAGAGAGAGAGGGGGAAAGAGGGTGGGTAGGTAGGTAGGCTGTAGAAGTGGGGGATATGCTGTTTTCTTTTTCTACAGAAGGGGTAGGGGTGTTATTCGTGTTGATAGCTATTTTTTTTTTCTTTTTTTTCGTTTTTTTTTAAATATTTTTTGTATAGACAGTTTTTCTTTTTTTATTTATTTTTTCCTTTTCATCTTTTTTCTTCAATTTTTCTTAACAATTCTCGGGCACGGGCAAAGGCACGGGCATTTTTTTTTATTAAATTAAAAAAATTATTTTAATAAAAAATTTCGAACATCTTGCCGTATTCTCGGGCACGGGCATTCGCTAGTTTATTACAGGAGATGACACACTATTTATCACAAAAAATTTCAATTTAGGATGGACAACTACCTCACCATTGGACACAAAAAATCTCAATTCAGGATGGACGACTACCTCAATGAAGTTAGCCGCGCCTCTTCCATATATATACATGCATTTTCCCCGTATCTTGAAGAGTTTGTACTTTTAGTGCATTTGTTATGCAGTTGGTATACCGAAGTTTAGGGGCTCGGTATTAGGAGCGCTCATTTTTTCTCTAAATGTATATAAAGATAAAAAATTATGTATATAACATAGATATAAAATGCACATAAATTATATTATTATCATCTTTATAATTATCATGTATATTTTATATTTATATTGTATATATTATTTATAATCTTTATGTAACACCAAATATTCGGTATAACTTCCACTTGTCAGTTATGGGCTCCATCAAAAAAAATGAAAATTCGTCTAATTATGCGTTGATATTTCTCAAGTATATCTCAAGGAATGTGTACTCACGTGCGAGCACGTGCTAGGCAAGGGCCATTTTAAGGGCATCACATTCTTTTTCAAGATTCGGCATGCAAAAGCAAGTGCGGTTGAACGTGGAGTTTTTAAATATATTTTATTTTTATTTGTATTTTGTATTTATTTTATGTTGGTTTTGGTTTTGTAAGAGTTTTATAATTTTACCCTTTAAATTTGAAAATTTTACATGATAGTGATGGAGATAGAAAGATAGAGAGAGAGTGATAGTTGTGATTTGATGTGAATTTGATAAGATATAAATATAATATAGAGGTATGTAAAAATAGTAGTTAGAGAGATAAAACTTGTGTTTTTAAAATTTAAGTGGTAAACAAAATTTTGATATGTTTTTCAAACAAAGTTTTAAAAACTGAACGGATAAACACACTAATTTTTTGTGGGTATCTTTCTTTTCAAAAGTATTCCCAAATGATCCTTAAATGAGCTTTTTATTTTATTTTTAAAATTTTAATGTAATATGTTATTACAATTATTACTTAATGTATATATTTTATTTTATTTTAAAAATTTTAATCTTTATAAGAAAATTATGCAAATGATCAATAGCTAGCATTTTTTGTAACTTCGCAATAAAAAACAATTTTCATAAAAAATTGCAATAATTAATTATTTAATAACAAGAACAAAATTTTAATCTCAAATACTTGAGGACGACTACCTGAATCCTTTTTCGTCACTTCAAGCAAAGTAACAATATTATCAACAGTTAAGAAAATTGATCAAAAAAACACATACAAAATGCTCGTTTAGAAGTAAATGCAAAAGAACAATGAGTGAGATTTCAAAGGTTGTGGTTGGATGAGTGATTTATTGATTTGGTTTTTGAGTTTTTGTAATGATTAAAGTAAAAAGTAAGAGAGAGATAGATAGAAAAACTGTGAGACCAATGAGAGAGAAAAGTCAAAAATTAAAAATCCTGGATGAAAATCATCCAGGAGAACACAACCAAAGAAACTTCTGGCCTCTGACAATAACTTGGCATTTATGATTTGTTTGTTTGTCGTTGAGTCTTGTTGATGGATGTGAGAATCGCTTGAATTTGTTTCAAAAGCGTAGTTTGTTATAAAATCAATAGCATGTGGTCATCATGTTGTTAATTAGGACCATGTATGTATGAGACTTTGGCTATAACATTTAATATTTATATTGGTGGGGACTTATTCAATTGTAAACTATAAATATTATATAAACGTACGAATTAGTAGTATCTTAGTATATTTTTATCGTATTATAGTTTATTTTTGTTGTATCGTACAAAATAATTATGATACGAAGATACAACAAAAATGTAATAAGATACAATAGGGTCTTACTAAGATATAATAAAAAAAACTAAAATATAACAAAAATTAACGAATATAAATCTGATTCATACGTTTATGCGATATTTATAATTTGTAGGTGTATTATTTTTCTATATCGGTGTGTGTGTATATATGTTGTGGAAAAGAGTCTCGTCAATTCTTGTTTATTACATTTGTCAACTTGCCATGTTATATATGGATATACCCATCATATTCATATACCCTACTTTACTGCCTTAGGGGCATCAAATATTTGGACTTTTTTTTTTTGCGTGTTCTGGTAGACACGTATATGAGGATATGGCCGGGCATTTATTCTACTTATATAGAAATGACACATGCAATGTGTTGTTTTTGTTTGTGTCTATCTCAAATCTCAATCTTGTGGACTTAATATGGCACATTATGTCCTGATAGAATTTGTAACATGGGCTTAAACTATGATCATGTGTCCAAATGGGGATTGAATACACGTCCTAATTTATAAATGTATAATCATTCATCGTTGTGGATTGGTTTTTCTAAATTAACCATTCATCGTTGGGTTAGTGATTTTTCTAACATGGAATTCTGGTATTAGTTCCTCTGCTAAGAAATTAATGCATGTAGCCCATCAAAGTACCCGAGAATACCACGGAATGCGCCTTCTCTATTCACTCCGTACCGGGATAGTTATCTCGATATCGTCATCCACACATCGGGCATAAGTTCTCCAACATGCTCGAAATGTAACCAACCCACGCAAGGAGGGGGGCAATGCTATCATAGAATTGTATAGGAAGATATTATACGGTTAAACTATCATATATGCAGTGACACGTGCTCTGACAAAAACATTTCGATGTTAGTGATTGTTCAGTTAATATCATCACAACACATGTACTATTATCTATACAGTAACTGTGAATGTTATCCCGAGGGAGCACTATAAATATTACATTTGAGGTCATTTCGAAGGTATGTGATTTCTCCTTCACAAAATTACTATTCATCTTCTCATGTCTTCCTTCAGGCTACTAAGTCTCACGCCGGAGTAGTTGAACAGAGCTTAAACCCCTGTCACTCTTCACGTGTTTGTTTATTATGCAGATTATACCAACGTCTAAGGAGTAGAGATCGATCTCATTTAGCCTAGATATGCTACATTTCTCATCCGCTGGACTTTGACCTCAGATCTATCATGATTGACACAATTTGTGCACTATCAATTAGTTCTATTGTCGAGAAAGTTTTTCCCTAAACAAAGGTTCTTCGACCTCTTTGTTAAAAAGTTTGTTCTTACAGAATCCTTAGTTAGATTATTTGTTAATAATGGTGAACCCTTTACGCCTATATATCACCGACAAATTTGGAGGGATGAGAAGGCTTTAGTGTTCCACCGGTCATCGACGACAATGGAGCAGCGATGAAAACTTCAAATATTCAAAGCCCTCCGAATTCCTAGATTTCAACGTGTTAGGTATTTGGGGAACAAACGCAGCGAAAAACAAAAACTAAATCCCCAAATCCTTCCAGGAATCCATGCGAA
>JAOTQG010019524.1:0-15704 GCA_025631175.1 Iris virginica
ATTTAAAAATGATAAAATTATTTAACATAAAAAATATGTATATAATTTTACATAATAATTAAGTCAAATAAAAAAATCTATACTATAAGGGAGAGCGTGGGCTCCACCCACAAATGAATAGTATGAATAATATCTTCAAATGATTAGCAAATGATTAAAAATAAAGTGTTTGAGTGTATTGGAAAGGGAGAGAGAGAGAGGGGGTGTTGGAAAGAAATATATATTAAAAAATGTTATATATTTTCGAAGCTGAATTAATCTGCATCATAACGAATAACATAATAAATCTAATATAAAGTAAAGAACATATATTATTTATAGTAAAAAAGAGAGCAATGGATATAACTAATAAGTGTATCATATCAACTGATTTATTTTATACATTTTTAAAACTTTTCATTTTTTAAAAACTTTTTTTCATATTTGATTCAATAATTTCTTATAATCTTATAATGTTAAATAATATATTTAATTAAAAAAATTACACTCCACGTATTCACAAATGCAAATACACATAGTTGTGAGAATTATTATACTACAAAAGCATAGTATATAGGGTTTTGTAAACATTATATTAATCTTTCTGGCTATTGTTAAAAAGCAGATAGAAACAGAAATAAATTGGTAAGAGAGAGAGAGAGAGAGAGAGAGAGAGAGAGGAGAGAGAGACACATATCAAAGAAAACATTATTCATATCGGGCATCCCAGCGAATTAGCCTCGTCCTCGCTAGGGTTTGTCTCCAAAATTTGGAATCCAAATCACGAACTAAATGTTAAAAATCTAGTGCGGGAGGGGGCGCGGGAATCCACCGTGAAATTAGGGTTCCTATCTGTTAGTTTGGTTCAATTTGTATCCCAATTGGTGGACAAAACCTCTCCCTGTTGTACTAAATGGATGACATGAACGGAAATTCTTCATGCACCGATGATCTCAACACGCTCTCTTCATCTTCTTTACAATCTCAAATCCATCCAAAGTAAGCAGCTTTTCTGTCCTTTTACCGCCTGCAATTTGCTCAATTCAATATTTGATTGCCTTATTTTTGTTGAATTCTGTTACATAATTCATAGCAGAATTTAGCTCCTTCGATCTTTCATTTTAATCGGGAATTCACTTTGTTTGGATGTTAAAATTAACGTAGGAAAGCATCATGATTAATGGATTTATGAATCCCGAGCTATTTATGGCCAAACATAATAACAATTCGCTTGCATGTAATCAAGCGTTCTCTATTATAATTGATTGTATTTCGATGGAAACTGTATTTTCCAATGTATGTTTTCGTAATGAAAAAAATATAGTTGTTTGGAATCCTGCATGTATGCTGATATGGCTGAGACGCAGTGATGCACACTTACTGTTCAAGATTTCAGGTTTTGAGTGAGGCTTAAAGTGCAGTGTTTGAGTAAGTCGTGATTGTTACTATTATTTTTTAGTTTCTTGCACATTATGCAGATCTGTAAGAGTTAAGATTGTTGGGAGGATGTCAGGAATCTTCGTTTAGCTGATATCTCTGCACCATGGCGGCATGAAATCTGAGGACTTTCTATTTTGAGAAGATAGATTGCCTCCTAAACCTGAATGCAGTTTTTGTTGGAATTTGGAGTAAATGCCCTTATATTTGTTGATTTCCAAGTCTCATTTCACTATTTTGATGTTTGGTTAGTGGGAGAAATGTGTTTCGTTTGTTGGCAAGAAGAGAAACATCTCCTAGAACAAAAAGCTTGCCAAGAAGACAGTGGGGAGAAGGTTTTAAACAGGATCTCGAGTCATCCTTTGAGCCTAAAAGCGAAGCTGTGAGGGATTCAAGGCGTGAACTTTTCTCATGGTACCAACACAAAGCTGAGCTGTCTTTTCGTGTGTGTGTTTGGTACCCCATGATTTCTTTTGCAGTTTTGCCAAATAAGTAGAAGTTCAAGTATATGATTCTGTAAATTATCTGATGGTCTTAGGGTGGAGGCCGAATCTTTGAGGTGTTTATCAGCCAAATATTGCCCTTTGGTGCCGTCCCCAAGGTCAACTATTGCAGCAGCATTTAGTCCCGATGGGAAGATTCTTGCGTCGACTCAGTATGTTATTGCTCATCTTTCTCCTTTGGCTGCAACATTACCACATTATGTTTACTGAATGAATTTATTTTGGGATTGGTAGTGGTGACCATTCTGTTAAGATAATCAATTGCCAAACTGGAAGATGTGAGAAGGTTCTGAGTGGCCATCGAAGAACGCCATGGGTGGTAAGATATGATTTTGCCAACATACCTGTATGCTTTGTATTGCTCGCTTGTTACATGATATGACTAGGTATTATCACTGCATTAGATTTGCTTCTTCTACAGTAAAGATTGCCAACTTTTAACAAAGTCCTAAATTATGATTTTTAGTTTCCAAATCGTTTATTCTTGACAAGAGTATTTTGAATTTTACATCTTCACTTTGCTATACATGTGAGGTTTTCCTTTTTATCCTCAGTTATCCCTTCCTTTATGGACAAGTGTTCTTAATTGTTAAATTCTAGCTGATAGGTTCACACTAAGCCACTACAGTAAATATGCAGGGCTTTCTCAAGGGTTTACTTGGTGTCCCAACCTAGCTCATGCATACGGGGGCGAGAGCAAGGAAGTAGCAAAATTTAAAATCAACTCGGAGCGAGAGCGTTGTATAAGTATATATGTATATATATACACATAGGGTCCTATTCAATTAAAAATCTTAATAACCTACAAACCGTGCGAACCATTAGGATCTAGCAATTACTAAGATCCAATAAATATCAAATTGTTGGATCCTAATGGTTCGGATGTTTTTTATGTTTTTATATAAACAACTGCCTATAAGTATATAGATATATGTATATATATTTCCTCCGTTCCGCGCACAGAGTCCACTATTCCATTTGGGATGTTTCATTCAAAGAGTTCACTTTCAAAAATTAAGTTATACATATTTATTTTTTCTCCCAGAATTTTATTACATATTGAAAACATGGTTGTTTTATTATTTAGGGTCGAAAGAAGAATATAATTTTAGTGTAATTTGTAAAAGATATAAGGAGCTAAAAGTACATTATTAATAGGTTTTGACTTTCAAAAGTGGACTCTTTGTCCAGAACTGAGGGAGTATATCCATATTTATATGAATGGCTATATTATTTTAGCAGAAAGTATATTTAAATTGTTGTTTTTTAAAAGAATTAAATGCTAGTGTAGTAAATTAATACCCACGCTATTAGAATATTCATTTTAGGGTCAAAATCTTGGTTATCAATAAGGCTCGAAAGTATATAGTCAAGAAATGTGGTACTTTAGTGCAAATGTGATGCATCTATAAAAATACAACGAAACTGTCCTATTGTTCATAGATGATGTGTCTACGGAAGAGAACCTCAAACATGTAACCTCCTTGACATCATGCGCTGTGCGCCTGTCCTGTCAAGCCCCTCCAATCCCTAAAATCTATCGTTGCTCTTAGTTGTCAAGAAACTACGATACACAATACGATTCACGAGAAAGAAACGATTGTTATTATAGTAAATTAATTCTCATCGATATTAGAATATTCATTTTAGGGTCAAAATCTAGGTTATTAATAAGGCTCGGATAGTATATAATTAATAAATGTGGTACTTTAATGCAAATGTGATGCAGATATAATTATACAAAGAAATTGGCCTATTGTTCCGAGATGATGTGTCTATGGAAGACAAGCCCTCGAACATGCAACTTCAATTTTGTACTGCGCTGCCAAGCCCCTCCGAACCCTAAAATGCATATTGTTGCTCGTAGATGTCACTATTGTACGATACACGATAGACGAGAAAGAGGTCCATTGATGCGTATAATGACGATGAATCAAAGATAGTATATGAATCATATGCATTGACCAAATCGTGATATGTTTTAGTAGATACACCTTATATGCCAACTCCGATACTTAGGTCCTGGTCCGGTTTGACAGACTTGGGGTTTAAAGAGAATAAAGAAATTAGTATTTTCTCAATGAGAACTACAATTTTTGGCTGACCCTAAGTTGACAAGGGCCAGTTTGAGTTGAGTATATTTGTTTTGTTACCTTGTCTTCTAATTTGATTTAGGTTCTTCTATATTTCAATAAATGATTGAAGACCCAGTTCAGAAAACTATATGATTTCTTGACATCTTGAATCATATGCATTGACCAAATCGTGATATGTTTTAGTAGATATTGTTACCTTGTCCTCTTGACGTGGGACGGAGGGAGTAGTTATAATTTTCTTAAAACTTGTTCCAGATACGCGGTACGGTTCACATTATAATTGCGAAAGTGTGCAGAAAAGCAAAATAGATAACAACAAATAGGAGGAGAGGGAGACAGAGGAGGAGGAGAAAGGCTTACCCTCGCAAGGGATCAGCCTTGCCCGCAGGCCACAAAGGCAAAAGCCAAACTCAACTTTATTAATCAATTCTGAATAAGTACGAGGCATTACACTTTGTTTATAAGCCTAGACTATTCTCCTAATAATACTAGAACTAGGAATAATTAACCTAGTACGACTAGGAATAGGAAAACAACTAGTTACTATATAATAGGACTCCTAATTAATATGGCTGAATAGGAAAACAACTAAATGCTAGATAATAAACTTTCCTAATTAATAAAGGACTTAAATAATACTAATACTAATACTAATCTATCAAGGAAACAATAATACTAATCCTAATCTCCGAAGGAAAACTTTTATCCGACCAAAAAAGTCTTGTTTGATGGTGGACATATGTTGGGCCTCGGACTGGGCTTCTCATACGCATGGAGATTTCTTGTCCCGCATCACAATATTATTTTGGGAACCTTCGATTCATGATACGATTCACGATTTGACAACTCGTACCTAACTCTGAATAAGTCCGAGGCATTACACTTTGTTTATAAGCCTAGATTATTCTCCTAATAATACTAGAACTAGGAATAATTAACCTAGTACGACTAGGAATAGGAAAACAACTAGTTACTATATAATAGGACTCTCCTAATTAATATGACTAGGAAATAGGAAAACAACTAAATGCTAGATAATAAACTTTCCTAATTAATAAATGACTAAGTAAAAACAATAATAATAATCTATCAAGGAAACAATAATACTAATCCTAATCTCCGAAGGAAACCCATTATCAGACCAAAAACTTGTTTGATGGTGCACATGTTTTGGGCCTTGGACTGGGCTTCTCATACGCATGGAGATATCTTGTCCCGCATCACAATATTATTTTGGGGACCTTCGATTCATGATACGATTCACGATTTGACAACTCGTATCTAGTCAAATGAGATGCATCAGATTTGTTAACAAGAACTGAAGTGGCCAAGTTGAGTATATCTTCAACAAGATCAACCATAGATCTTGCCGAACTTGTCTAAAGTCCCATTAATAGGCAAAGCTCATGATGATATTAGGAAAGCTCTTTCTTTGTAGCAATAGAGTTAATGTTTAATATCAGAATATTTGGTGTGATCTATCTAATAAATTCTGAGATATTTAGTTATTGCCCGCATGTAGCTTTGTAGAAAGGATTTATATATGGTAGAAGTACAAAAGTTGAAAATTTTAAATGCATACGGTGAAGACCCAGTAAAAGTAGTCCCAGCTGGAGATGAAATGGGAGTAAATTGAACAAGTTGGCACTTTATAACTGGAGATATACAACAAAAATCCTGAAGTGAGCAATAGGAATAGTGTTGATATCATGACATAAAAAGGCCGCGCAGGAGCTAAGGCCTAAGGGAAGCCCAAAACTAACATGAACACGAATATTAAGAAATTTATGTGTTTGCTAATGAATAGCATAGAAGGAGTCTTGTAGCAATATGCTAGTATTTGGGACAAAAGGTGAATGGAGGTGAATATCAGTGGAGGTCCTTGGTTAGAACTTTTGTAATTGTTGATCGACACCATGAATGTTGAAGGTTAAGATGTAAAGTCAAAGCAAGAATGTGAGAGAAAACCATGGATTTTGGTTATTTCTTCTCTTCTTTTGAGGTATGTTCAAACACCCTTTAGCTGCTCTTTAGCAGTAAGGAGCGCTACAAAGGAAAACTTGACACGTGGATCTGCGTCAAGTCATCCTTCCCTTTGATTTGAGCACTTCTGCGTAAATTACTAGCGCTTGGCTCCAAATGCAGATTGAGTGGCAGCGGTCTTTATTATGCTGCCTCCCTATTGAGGTTTATGGCAGTACTAGTTTCAAGGGTTAACACTTGAAGTAGAACCAGGTGATATGATTTTCTACAATAAGCTGGTTAAAAGAAAACGAGGGAAAAACTCTGTGAGAAGATAAAATGGTAGAGTATGTTAAAATTTTAACGGTAGAGTATGTTAAAATTTTAATGCATTTTAACTTGGACAGAAAATAGAGGCTTCTAAAATTTTAATGGTAGAGTATGTTAAAATTTTACCCAGGCCAACAACAGTCTCCAATTCGTATGCTTGTTAGAGAAACCATGACATAACCTTAGGGGTGTCAATTCTTCGGTTTGGGCAAAAAAAACGAGCCTAACGCAGGTGATGAACAAGAATCGGAAATTGAACTGAATCAGACAAACTTTGGAACTGAACCAAACCAGATGACAATGACTCAGCTCAAATTGATTTGGAACTTGGTTCAGTTTTGTGGTTTAATTTAGTATTCTGAAGCCATTCAGATGCTGTTTTGAACTGAACTATTAGGAGAGATGTTTTATTGGACTCGGTTCTCGATGAGGGGATTAGATGGGAGGATTGCTGGAGATGAGTTGGTTCAGGAAGAGATGACACTTATTGGAGAGTGAAAGAAAGGAGAAATAGGGGGAGAAAAGTGAGCCATAAATATGACACGTGGTTAGGTCTACTTATGGCTCATGGTTTGGTTTGGTAGCTCAAAACCGTGGTTTAAGAGTAAAATTGTGAACTTAACCACCCCATTTAGCAAAATTTTAAGCCGATCTAAACAGTGTCTCGGTGGCTTGGGTTGACTTCCCTTGACGGCATGGACAAGTGAAGTTTTTTCGTGACTAGATTGTTGGGTAATTTCACTTCTCTAGATTTGTGAACTTCATAGGCTTTATACTACATTGGACTTCTAATAGTATGACGTAATGGAGTGCATGAATTCTTAAGTCACCGGCTCACCGCATGACTCTCCGTTAAGACTTTTGTATATGAATTTGCTTTGAAATGGTTGTTGGATGTTACAGTTTTAAGTTGCAATATTTGTCTTGGAAATCTGTTTGCATTTACGAACCTAAGCTTTTCTATGGCCCCTGCACCGTCCAAGCAAATTGTTATCCGAATAAAATCTAAGAAGCCAAGCTCCGAAGGCAACTTACTAGTGCCTAGTGGAGGTAAAAGAGCAAGGAGCAGTTTCATTGGATAAGTTGGCCTCCTTATTTTCTTCTATGTTCTTTTTAATTGGCCCCTGTTTGAGGCTGGAATGCTCAAAAGATTTGTATCGTGAAGATAGTTTTATGGAAGTGAAAGAGTAGCGACTGAAACTATGTCTCAAAGGTTAAAGCTAGTATCTTCCTCTGCATTGTCGAGTGCAAAGAACTGAATATTCAAGGCAATACCTCTTTTGTCAGAGTACTTAAAGACAGACAACATGGTATGAATGCCCTTTCTGGATGACTCGGTATGGATGCTTGCGTGTTCCTTAGGGTATGCTTTACTAGACATTCATATGCAAATTGAGCTAGTTCTTGCTATTGGGCCATTATTGTTTCTTTCTAGATAGACAATATATTGGGTATAGATCTCTGTGCCTTGGGGATGTATATTTTCTAGGGAGGGCTGAACTGATTACCCCCCCCCCCCACCCCTTCCCAAAATCAGTCTCACGGTACAACCTGACTTGAGTTCCACAAGCAGTTTATACTAGTTTTAATCTTACGCATTATGTTATGTAGTTTGATACTCGAATCTTTCAGCTGTCACTTTGAGATATATAAATAAATATATATATATCATTGTTTATTCTTCTCTGTGTGCGAATGGCAATTTTGCAGGTTAGATTTCACCCAATCCACCCAGAGATTCTTGCAAGTGGGAGTTTGGATCATGAAGTTCGCTTATGGAATGCAAATACGTCGGAGTGCATACGATCTCGTGATTTTTGTAATTTCTGAGCTACTTCCAGCCTCCTTATTTTTGATTAAACTAGGCAATGCCCTAGGTTTTTCTTATTTTTATTCTTGTGTATTCGTTGCATGGGGTTATACGATTGCTTGACTGTGTTCTTCGCAGACCGTCCTATTGCTTCTATAGCATTTCATGCAGAAGGTGAACTCCTAGCAGTTGCTGCTGGTCACAAGGTGCGGATTTCTAATTTAATATGTACAATCCAATGGCTTGTTGTTTTGATCACCTTCCAGTTAGTTGCTTGGATATTAGCAAGCTATATTACGACCCTGGCTTTGCATAACTCATCTATTTGACTTTCAACGAATACAGCTCTATTTATGGCAGTACAATGGTAGAGGTGAGAGTTCCTCGCCTGCTATTGTATTGAGGACGAGACGTTCACTCCGGGCAGTGCATTTCCATCCACATTCTGCACCATATTTATTAACTGCTGAAGTAAGTTTACCTCCAGGAGCTTACATTGTTGATAAGCTTTTGCCGTCTTACTGATTGAACTGTTGAACTTATAATGTAGGTCAACGATCTTGACTCTTCAGATTCACAAATGGTACCCGCAACATCTCTGGGTTATTTGCATTATCCTCCTCCTGCTGTGTATATGGGCAATGTGCATTCGATCAATCGTCTTAGTTTGGCTGCGGAGCTACCGTTGATGCCCTTACCTCTCTTCTCTCCTTCATTAGCAAATAGTGACATGAGGACAGATCTGCAGGTTGGCAATAAACCTGTTGATCCAGAGAGCATGCAAGTGGAATCTTCTGCTCCGCTCGAAGTTGATGCAAACACAACAGAGCATTATGAGCATATGGTGTCTGCCATGGAGATCTCTCCCGCAGTACCTTCTAACGCGGACGCTACATTACAAGATACTTCAGGTAATATTGACCCTAGTAGGATGCGGTCTGTTTCTGACTCCACAATGGATGCTTATGGCAACACGTCATTGCAACTTCCAGATGGTCACCAGCAAAGTAGCTTGGCTAGCATGGAGACTTCTGTTGCTAACACCGATACAGCACATGTTATGTCCCACTCCAGTGACATACCTGTATCTTATCCTATTGAGACAGATAGGACCACTGATGAATATAGACATCTCCTTAGGGACCGCACATGTTGGGAGCTACCTTTTCTGCAGGGATGGTTAATGGGTCAAAATCAAGTTGGAATACCTTCAATTGTACCTTATAGTGGCAGTTTACAAGAACATTCAGCTGGTAATACAGCGTTGGGATTGTCTGCACTGGCATCAAATTCAGCAGCGGCTTCTATAGCTATGCCATCCAGCACAAATCATACTGTTTCAGAGAGAGCTGGCTCGAGGGATCAGTCTTCTCGCCCTGGTTTGATCCATTCATTAGAAGTTGGGCAAGGTGTTCGAATTTTTAATGAGCCTACCGATGGGGGTAGTTCTTTCCCCATCATTAGTAGAATACAGTCCCAGCTTTCTGCATCACTGGCTGCCTCAGCGGCTGCGGAGTTGCCATGCACCGTGAAATTGAGAATATGGCCTCATGATTTAAAGAATCCATGTGCCACTCTCAAGGCTGAAAGGTGCCTCCTAACCATACCACATGCAGTCCTATGCAGGTACTGTGCGACTCTTTAAGCATGCATTATGAGTCTAGCTTACTTTTCATGCATATTTCCATTCATATACACTGAGCATAGGAATCCAATGGCCGGATTGTTTAGTCCGGATTCAAGTTCAAATTCAGCTTAATTTGCATTCTCAGAACTCTTGAATCAGATTTGGATTTTTCTTTTGAAAATATTATTGTGCACTTAATTATTAGTTTGGAACGTTGGTTTGATGCCCTAAGCAACCATTTTCTGTTACATTTACACACTACATTTGTTTTGAGAATTCTTGGAAAGAAAAGTAAATGAAGCCTTTTGGTTCATTTTCTTAGTTGTTATATGTCTGTCTTATTCTTTTCTATAATGTGGTTACAGTGAAATGGGGGCTCATTTTTCACCATGTGGAAGATATCTGGCTGCTTGTGTTGCATGTGTTCTTCCTCAGTTTGAAGCTGATCCTGGATTAATTACACAATTGGGTGCTGCAACATCTCCGACGCGACACCCGATCTCTACACGTCAAGTCATGTATGAGCTGCGAATATATTCCCTTGAGAAGTCAACGTAAGGCTTCTATCCGTGGTTCAGCTCTCCTAACTGCTTCTTCTATCTGCCACCTTGTGACTACTTTTGCTTCCACTTGACATCTAGTCTTTATGTCATTGCGTAGCTTTGGTTCTGTACTAATTTCGAGACCAATTAGAGCTGCTCATTGTTTGACTTCAATCCAGGTCAGTTCTTTCCACTTTATGTGTTAACAGTTCTTTAACCTTATGGAATTGCTGGATTGCCTTTCATACAATGATCTGGTTGTATATCCGCCTATTTTCTTCTATGAGGTGGTTTTATACCTTTTAGTACACAAGTTTATTTAGGTTGCACCATTTCCACACAAGTCTATTTAGGTTGCACCATTTATTGAAATTGGGTAGGCTGATTTATCTGTTTTTTTAATCCTGCACTCTCCTAATCGTTGTTTTTATTTTTCCTTTTCTGTTCAGTATGTTTCCCTTTCCTTTTACTGGCCTATAACTAGTGTAATAGGTTTAGTGCTGTTTCTATTTTGCTCCTGCCATTTTTGTCCTTTTTTGTGTGGGTGGGGAGGGGGGGGGGTTAGAATGCAGAGAATTGTGACGTTTGTATTTCGGTGTTATTTATCTGTATACTGTCATCTTTTTGTGAAGTTGAAGACCCTGGTAGACTTTGCACCTTTTTTATTTTCTTCGCTACAGCTTTCCTTTCTGATTCGCGTAATTAAGGGTTTTCTCCAGGGTAAGAGTCTTTTTCAGACTAGTTTTTTAGCGGAGAAGCTTCCTATTCCAAGTATATTATTCTCCTTGTTTCGTTTTTTTTTAATTCCATGGTACAGTCATTGAACAGAAACTGGTATTTTGAGTTCTTAATTTTTTTAGCTGCTAAACTATATACATTCCACGTGCTCCAGCGCTAAACTTTTCAGTAGGTTTTATGTTCCAATGCCATAATTATGCTAGAAAATGGATCTTTGGAGGCATTTTTCTTTCGTATCGATCCTGTGTGATTTTTGTTTAATTCTTCTTATGCAGTTCTCGCCCACTTCTGAGCATATCTTGCTTGCCTATGGACGTCGTCATAGCTCTCTTCTTAAAAGCATTGTTATAAATGGGGAAACTTCTCTATCTGTTTACACAGTATTAGAGGTAAAAGTTCATTATCTTTGCTTGGATGTATAAAAATTGATGTTTTTCTGGGAATGAATTTATATTTCATTGCATACTGGAGTGCTAGATATTGATGCTTCATAAGTCCCCATTTCACTTTGTGTTCGTTCTTACTTCTGGACGATATTACGAAGATTGTTTTGTCACCTTTATGCCTGAGGTTCATTAAGAAAAACTTACAAGCCTCATACATTCAGTGGAACTTCGAAGAAGCTTTAGAAGTTTTAGTAACTGTTCCGTGGAGATAATTTCTGGTGTTGGGTTCTCCAATGAGCCAGAATTTGCTCCTTAATCAATACTTTTTCTTTCTGGGATGCCGTTCAACAATCATGTTCGATGTATTATTCTTAATCCTTTTCTTTCTTAGCGTCTAGTTTCTGTCTACTGCAGGCCTTCATTAGAAACTCACCTAAGTGATGTCGTGATGCCACTTTGCCTTGCAATTCCGTGGCCTAAACATCAGCGTTAGCTTGCTTTTAATGTGCTGAGTGGTCTGGTCTTCCTTTTAGAAGTTTGAGTTGCTTGCTAGTTGCATCACGACGTGTAATTTATGATGTACTATTGAATAGAGCTAGGCATTAGGCATTGTTTTATCGATACTAATGAGTCTTGTTATGTGAATACCAAATCCAATGCCCTGTCTATATCTCTTCATTTGTGCTGTTTCCCTTGTTAACTTTAGGCGTCGGTGATTCAGGTTTACAGAGTTTCAGATATGGAACTCGTCAGTGTGCTTCCTAGTGCTGAAGATGAGGTCAATGTAGCTTGCTTTCACCCTTTGCCTGGAGGTGGTCTTGTATATGGAACCAAGGTTTGTCTTTCGACAACACCTGATTTCTCATCATCTTGTACTTAAATGTGTTTAACTTCCTTTTTTGACATTTGGACTATTGTATATGTTGAAACTTACTGCAATGCAGGAAGGCAAGCTTAGAGTCCTTCAGTATGATGGTGTCCAGGGTGTGGATGTTGCGAGATCCCATCCCTTTCCAGAGGCAAACATGGCCGAGGTAGATTAGTGGTCCAGGTTGTGATAGATACTTCTGGATTTTGCTGATGGCTTCTCAAAATTATGTTCTGATATATATTAGAGACATGCTTCTTTGCTTGATTGCATCTTATCTTCGTCTCTGTTGGTACGGGGGAAACCCGTTTACCCTCTCCAGCCCATAAAAAGAGTTCTATTTTCTATCTTCTTTTGGGTCCCTAAAAGGAATTACTCCCTTGGTCCCAAATGAGTCACTTTTACTTCTTAAATAAACATAAAATTGTACGACTTCTATTTAAAATATTTCATCATGTTTTAGGTATTAATATTCCAATCATTGTAAGAATAGTAGGTGAACTATCAATAACAAATTTCATAAATTTGAAAAAACAAGTATTTTAAAAAAAAAATATTTGGTCAAAGGCAAGAAGTTTGACCAATTTTGGTAAAAAAAGTGACTCATTTTGGGATGGAGGGAGTACATGTCCATATGTAAGCTCTGATTTTTTTTTCATTGTACTCCCAATTTTATCCCTGCTTACCTTATTATTATAAGGCGTCATTCCAAGAACAATTCAAGCTAAAAGATACATATGAAGAGTTCCGACTTCCAAAGTTGGAGATCTTAATTTTGGACAAAAATAGTACTACTTTGGTATATTTGACTTTTCTTTTGATTTTCAAAGCATGTAGACATTCTTTTTAAAAACTTCTCGAGGTCCTTTCATTATTGAATAGAAAAACTTGTAACTTGGCCATAAAATTTGTAACGGGTTTTATTATCAGGGTAAGGAAATATTTAGCTTCGTGGTCTATGAAATATGTTTTGTCAAGCTTCTACTTTTTTCTTTCTTTTTGGCTGTGACTATGGTAGGCATTCAGCATGATGCAATATTTTTCTCTTTAATTCTTTGATTATAAAAAAGTTGGTACAACCTTTGATCGAATTGTTCCTCGCAAGTTTTAGGCATCGGCAATTGATGGTAAATCACTGAACTGCCTGGTGTTGTGATACTAAGATGATCAGTTCGCTTGCAGGTTCAGACATTTGCTTTAGAGTGCTAGAAGCTGGTGGTGTGAGGAGTCCAGTGCAACTTTTATGGTACCTAGATGTTTCTGTCTTACGTACATTAGTGATGTTCTAATTTGTTCCATCTTGTACTCCCCCAGCTTTATTTGAAAAGTCCAGTCTGGGAAGGCGTTGACCTTGAAAATAGTCATTACTACACGCTTTACCATTAATATCTAAACTTTGTATATTTCTTTCTCGTCAACCATGATAAGGTAGAATGCAATGGAAGTCGCGAACTGGAGTGAAAAAGGGACATTCTAAGGGTTGCAATTGGGCTCTATTCTTTTAGTGCATTCTGCTGTGTAAAAATATGAACTACTGAATATTTGTAATGTGTTAACATATTCCTATTTATTGTTTACAGGAACTGACTGCAGGTTTTCTTGTGAGCTGATGCCAGTAGTTGGACTTTGTGCTTGGTTCAGTCACCCTTTCTCCTTTGTAGTTTTGAGCCCTTTCATCTCTCGAACTTGTACAATAGTACTATAATTATCCACCAAAAAAGAAAAAAAAAAGGAAGGACAGGAAATGTACAATATCGTAACCCAAATACATTGTATTTCGAGCCCAGTTTGTATCTATACACATCTTTTTCTTGGTTTTATACCCCAATCAAAATCCTTGGTAATGGTAACTTAGATCTTACCTTGCTAACACACTGTCCAGTTGCTTGTTATGGCTTATTTGATGTGGCTTGAGTTTAACCTTACATTTTACAGTACTTTTTCCTCCTGAAAAAAAAAATTCTGCTAATAGACACTGAAGGCTGAAGAGATCTTGTGCGTTCTTTTTTATGTTCTGTATGACTCTATCCAAGCTGACTATTGTAGTGAAATCTTTTTTTGGGTTGCTATTTACCGCCGTTAAAATTTCTAATATCGCTCTCTTTTTTTACTAAAATATCCTTTCATTTATCGTCCCTAATTTTTTTATTTTCGTCTCATTAATACTCCCTCCATTTCAAAATAGGTGACCTTTTAAGCTCATGCACACATTTTAAGAAATATTATACATTTACAAATTTATCCTTATTAAATAGCCTCTTTTTAATGTTAGTAGAAGAGATAAATGTAATTAATGATTATGGGAAGTTGAAAAAATAGAAGGGCAATATAGGAAAGTAGAGGTAAAAGAAGCTTAGAAATTCTAAAGTGACAATTATTTTGAAACAAAATTTTCTTGCTAAAAGGTCAGCTATTTTGAAACGGAGGGAGTATTCATTTGGTGTGGGGCCTACTGAGCCCATTTATAAGATATATATATTTATATTGTACCCCGAGGGAGCGTGGGAAGAAATCGTCTCTACCACTGGACCACTTTTCAAGGCTTTTGTAACATTTGTTGTTAGCTTTGTGAAGTTGTGCATATTCTTTTTGGCTTAAACCAAAAATGAGAAGGTGATCAGAGTTCACAGTTAAGACCGTTCAAAACCAAAAGACAGTCCCTGATCCAACTTTGAGTGAAATGGTAACAAAAGCCACCGGTTATAACAAAAGCCAAATTCCTCATTTGGCTTTTCAATCTTGAAAAGCCAAATGAGGAATTCTCTGATCATATCTACTTCTTCTAACCCATGGTGTCCTGTTTGGTAGGTAAAGTTTTCTTCGCATGGCTTGGGCCACGGCCGATGTTGCATATCATGGACCCTGAGCTTATCAAGGGGATCTTATCCAAGAATAACCAATTTCACAGGCAAAGGGGAGGCAATCCATTAGGCAGGTTGCTGACAAGCGGACTAGCATCCAAAGAGGGTGATAAATGGGTCAAACACAGAAAAATAATAAGTCCTGCTTTTCATATCGAAAAATTAAAGGTTCCCTCTCATCTGATCTTACCTTGTTCATATATATATATATATAGATATATAGGAAAATGATCAAATACAAACCATAAATATCGTACAAACGTACAAACCGTTGTATCTTCGTATTTTTTTGTTGTATCTTCGTTAATCTTGTTGTATCTTATGGCTAGGTCACTCTTCCGATTTTTTTGAATTTTTTGATATTGATTTATCAACTTACTCAATTATACATCTAATATTCATCGTTAATTTTTATTAATATTTCATCCTACTTTCCATCTACATACCCCTACTTATTATTTTAATATTACATCACATCACATCAAATTCTACACCAATTATTATTATACTATCTTTATATTTTATTTAAATTTGTGGGCCCAATCTTTTATCCATACATCACATT
>JAOTQG010019635.1:0-15703 GCA_025631175.1 Iris virginica
AATTTTAATTTATTCATAAAAAAGGGAGAGAAGAAGATAAAACTTCTTTACCATAATATAGTATTTTAATTTTAATTTATTCATAAAAAAGGGAGAGAAGAATGAAACTTCCTTACCATAATATAGGACACAAGAGTATCTATATAGCTAATGCATTATTGTAAAGAATAATGTAGTCAATCTTCCGTTTAGATTTATCTTTGTTCTAATTTTTTATTTTTTTAATGTCATCATTCATATACTATTAAAATGATTTTAAATAATGGCATATTTAAAATAAATTATAAATCAATATTTTATTTACTAACGTAACAAATCACAATTCAATAAAATATTTAAATTGAGTTATATGTCGTGCATAGCACAGATTTAATGCTAGTAATATTAATGATATAAGAACACAAAATGTTAACGCAATTAATTCAGTTATTAATTAACCGTTAATTTCTATTGTTAATTTATATTGTTAACTATCACGTAAAATTTACATGCACCAATGGCCAGGAGGAATTAAGGAAGAACATAAGAAAACTAAGGAGAAAAAGGCTTTTCACCAAAACCCATTTTTGGGTTTTCTGGCTGGATTTGCCACCGGACCGGAGCTCACCCGACCCTGGGACCCTTGTATACACTTTGGCGCAATCTTGAAGATAACTTGCAATTTCATCCTTTCGGCTACACCGCGCAAATCATTGATCACTTCCAGGCCTATTATTGTCTTGCTTTCCATATAATCATCTTCTTCCGCAGGCAACTCAAAGCTCGTAGTGTCGGTGAGGGAGTTCGATCAAGTGTTGGCATCCAGATCGATGAAAGAATTGGGTTTCGAGGAAGGGATATTTTCACGGGTCGCCGAGCTAGGCATCGGAAGTACTAGCCTTCTTTAGATGAGCTGAAGGAGAAATAAAGGGAAAGGGAGGAGATCCCCCTTATGGGAAAGGGGAAGATCATTGTTGTTCAACTCAAACCCCCCTCGTCTTCTTATTTTCTTCCTCTATTTCTCTCTCTTCCATCGATAGCTTGCAAGTACTGATCAATTTCTTGGCATAGCCATCGAAGACGTTGTTTATTCTTATTGTGGTTGAATTCCATGTGTAGGATTATGCCGGCTAATTCAAGTTCCATGGTCTGAGTCTGATGAAGAACATATATGTTGTGGAAGGTGAAACAAGAGGGTTGACCTGAGTTTGATTTTTGAAGCAAATTATTATCCTTAGTGGTATTTGATTTTCTTATCAATTTCTGTTTTATTTATTGCTGTTTTTTTTTAATTTATTTTTTGTTGTTGTTGCTGCTTATTGATATCAAGGATTATGTCCTTAATAGTCTAGTTTAACCAGGATCGCGCATTGGTATTTGACAACGAATATTTGTGTTTGTGAATTAAAGAGAAAGGTATGTGTTCCCATAATTGTTGCTGGGTAAATGGGCATGTGAGTCATGTGATAGATAACGGAGAAAATTAACGGCTCTTTAAGGGCCGAATCAATTGTATCCACATTTTGAGTTATTTTATTATTAATATTAATTTGTAAAAATAAGAGATCATCTACAAATGCAAAAAGAACATGGACTATTTATTAACGGCTCCTATGTAGATGCATAGTGCTTTCCCACTCTTTTTCAGTTTTTTCCTTTTTCCCCAACGAGTAAATAGAATAGAACATGCAATTAACATTGCCGCAACCAAACTTCTTTCCCTTCAATTCTCCTAACCATTGTTCAAATCATAAAAATAACGAACAGAGCACAGGGGAGAAATTACTCATCTTTCTTAGTCAACTGCAAAACAAAGTTCCAAGTCCCCTAGCCAGCAGCTGAAACAAAGTTCATCAAGTTAAATGCTTTGAGCAGCGTTAAAAGCCTTGAGCTACCTATTCTTAGTAGTGTCACACTTTTGGCTATAGGCTAATACTCCTCCATATTACCTTTTGAGCTTAGTTTCATGGCGTCACTCTTTTATGTATAAATCACAACATACATCTCAAGATACTCACCTACAATATGCTTCCTCGATTTTCATGGAAAAACTAACCAAAAAAATAAATAAATATGGGGTTGTGCATTCACTAGATAACAGCACAAACATAGCATGGGGGAGGAGGAAGTCCCAAGAAACTTGGAAGAAGAAAAGGGCAAAAGAAACTGCAACAGCTACAAAATTAGTTTAAGTTGCTCTACTCGTCTTTCCAACGAAACAAGCTCCGATGGACAAGGGGTCATCTGTTTACCAAGAAAAAAGGGAGGCATTAAAACAAGTACAAACTAAGAGGTGTGACAAATTCTTTTTTGCAGTAGCAGGTAAAAGTAATATACCAAATAAGTGACTCTGACATAAGATACTAGATGATCCATTATCCCTTCTCTATCACTTGTAAAAGAAAAAAAAAATGAATATGGATGTAAACTTCCACCTACTATCAGATAAAAGTGACGTAGAGAGGAACATACATACAAAGTAATAAGGTGATCCTCCTTGGTTAATCATATCTCAACGTGAATAGAAAATAATTGGCAGAATATTCCAACTAGCCATCATCATCGGAATCTGTGTTTGAAGCATCGAGAAGTTAATGGCAGTTGAAGAAATCGGTTACAACTAGGCAAAAGGTAACAGTACAGATGACAGCATATAAGAACCTTTTTTTTTTTGCTCGGCAACAATAGTTTTTTATTTTTGCCTCTTATGAGGCTCGAACTCCCAACCTCCCAATTAGGAGAGAGGATTGGTCCCATTGGGCCACATGACCACTTGGTACAGCATATAAGAACTTGGTTTTGAAATTTCTCGCAATTGTATTTGAACATTATATAGATGCACTGAAGACCCTAACATGAATGAAGAACTGTGCACGTGAGAGGAAAACGGGCATCCAACATGCTCACATTCAACAGATGGAACTATCTCTCGAGATAATATATGTGCCTTTCAGATGATATCACGTACCACATGATGTACATAGTTTTCACTTCTATTTTAATATTTTTAAAATGTAAACCACAGAACCATTAAATTCATCTTAATTTAATTAAATAATTTTAGGAAGCCAGATATGCAGTTTTCCAATATAGATGGCTCTTTATTTTTGCCACATGCCACAAAAAATATCATCACCCCAAACAGGGCCATTAGGTTCTAACTTCTTAGAACTGTGTCAAGATTTCGGATATTACAACCCTTCCCCCTAACAAAACCCAAAACAGAAACAATCTCATATAATTTTTGCTCAAGGTAAAGAAAGGAATGAGAAATATATAATATGGAAGCAAATACTTCACTATTCATTGATGTGCAGTGACACTAGGAACATTAAAATCAACTTTTAATCTCAACCCTTAAGGATTTTCAAACTCAACCATTTATTTCTAAACATTCTCATCATTTTTCAATTCTACTTTCCCCCATTTTTTAATTCAAAACTTTTTACATATAGGACAAATTGCAAAAAGGGTCACTGAACTCAAAAATATTTGAGAAAAAGTCCTTAAACTCAAGATTGCTCAACTTTGGTCCTTGTACTGAAAAAATTAAGCGCAATTGGTCCTAAAATCTAATTTCGATCCAATTAAATTTGAAATATAAATAAACATGCATGGTACTTGCTAATGACGGGGCAAAAAATATCAGATTCACTCATTTTCTCCATTTTTTAACTTATTCTTCTTGTAAAAAATGGAGAAAACAAGTCAATTTGACGGAGAAAATGAATGAATTGGAGGTTTTTATTTCCGCCATTAGTAAGTGTCTTGTATGCTTATTTCTATTTCAAACTTAATTGGACCAAAATTAGAATTGAGGACCGATTGCACTTGATTTTTTCAATACATGGACCAAAATTGAGCAATCTTGATCTTAAGGACTTTTTCCCAAATATTTTTTTAGTACAGGGACCATTTCTGCAATTTGCCCTTAAATATAACTAACTTTTGTACTTTCAAGCTTTTATAAATTTAATTAAAACACTTTATTTTTATAAACTTAATTATGATATTTAACTTTTGTTAATTTTTAAGTTAATTTGCTTTTCTTTCGAACGTCATGCCCCCGGGCATGGGCATACACTGTATTTTATATGGAAGAATGGAAAAAATTAAGATAAACATCATATTTATGATTACCAGATCGAATATCTTCTCCAACTTGTCCTCTGTTTTTTAGCTGCCTCATTATCATTGCACATATGAGAATCCACCAATATATGTGGAAAACAAGCAGAGTCAACAGCATCGTATTGAAGATGTAGTACAAGGACATATCATACAGCTCTGACAGCCTCAAATACTGACAAAGATAATAACTGGAGACAAACCACATAAATTTGTGAGGAAGTATGAAAGAGCAGAAGCTATAGCTGAAACCAAAAAGGGAGCAGGGAATTCAAGGAAAAACCTGGAGGAATATATGACCCAAAATGGGAAGACAATGAGCCTCAGTGTAAACCATGAAATAGCAAACATCCCAAAGCACACACTTGCTCCCAGCTCGTTGCCCGAGTATTTAAAAAGTTTGGCTGATTCCATGAATACGTCGCTCGCATCATGTAGTGCCAGAACAACTGATCCAACCCGGAAGAACCTGTGTGAATGAGCAACTCAGTTTAGTTTATTAGGACAACATATAATTAATCTGATCTTTTAAACCTTACTTGACTGGATACCAGATGAGACGGTTATAACCATAAGAAGCTTATGGGTTTCTCCTAGAATCTTGCAGGTACAATATAAAATAGTACGAGCATGACATGTTAAAAATTGCAGATACTGCATTGGATGGGGGACTATATCACACTTACAGAACTACAGAACCATCTTGGTAGTAACACAAAATAGAGATGTCCAGGATGTGATCTAAGATGACTCAAGAAAATGCAACAATACATTGAAGCACACTTTATTTTGTCGGATAGATCAAATTGAAGTGCCTGCTCTTTGGGAATTGAGATTCATGAAATTACTTCTAGTCAATGGGTATAAGATAATACTCTCCATGCACTCAAATAATATGCAGTTAAGGAGTCAAATAATTTGAAAATACATTAACACAAGAGGTTATGTCGCAAACTACTAAATTCTGAAGTCAACTTTAACATGTTGAGAAGAATTATCACCAATTGCATATAGGTCCTGACTAACTAAAATTACAACCATCATCTTGACTTTTCCTTTCATGAAGCGGAAGGGCTAACATTACGGGCCGCCTAAGTTTCGGTTTTTATTCACAAAGGCTATTCAACCTCAAGATTATTCAGTTTGGTCAACGCAATAGCGCGCTCAAGTTGCTCAATTTCGGAAGTATGCTACTATTTTTCTTACGTACGCAAAAAAGCATAATTGTACCCTTTATATAGAGAGATATATCTTCTCTCTTTATTTTCCTGATCCCTCTTCCTATTTCCAAATCCACCTTCTCTTTCCCCCACCCCCTGGTTCTTCACTAAGATACAATAACAGCCGATGCAAAAAGGCCCACCCAACCAAAACAGAAATGCACGTAAGGAGAGATGGGAAGGATCCACTCGACTTTGGGCTCTCATAAGCATTCTCAACAATGGGCATCAGTGATATCAGGGGCGTAGCCAGGAATATTTCGAGGTGGGAGCGAAATTCTATGGGAGTTGGAGCTCCTGAAAAAAAAAAATTGTTCAGACAAAGACAATTCGACGGGTGGATCGGAGATGAAAACACGGAAAAGAAATTCACATTCATTTTATAACGACTACGAAAAATTGGGAACAAAAGGACATTGTTTTGTTTTGAAGATTCAATGATTGTGTCCAAACTTTCAAAAAATTAAAAATAAAATAACTAAACTGGATTTCGTAGGAGACGAATAGACAAGGCGAAGATGACGAACGGGGCAAAAAATCTCCATGATTTCCGACGACCACTATTATTAATAAATAAATTTTCATCACGATGGGGGCGGCCGACCCCACTCTCCCCAACCTAGCTCCGCCCATGAGTGATATAACATTAATAGGCATCCTCAAAGAGCATCAGCCATATAACATTAATCCCAGGAATAAATGAAAACAACAATACAAACAGATTAAAACATAACTGGAGTAGCGATAATCCCATAAGAACAATCAAAAGATTGACATCGGCACAATCTAATCTTACACCAAGTTCTGCTTCATATCAATCAATTACAGCACCATATCCCAATAATTAACATAATCTAGAAAAGCGTAATTGATTTTTTTTTCAATGGTTTGACTTTCTTTATTTTTACTTTATATTAATATTTACTTTGTTTGTAACTATTAATATTAATGAATATAATTAAACCATAATAATATATAATACATAAAAAATGAAAGAATTTAAATTTGATGAATTAGAAATTAAAATGACCATGTTATCCTTACAAGAAGGATGAATTTTGACAGAAGAGGCAGGCCCTGTGTAATGACCAAACTACGAGGGGGCATTGGAAATTGGCCAAACCACAGGGGGTGGCGGTGCAAATTACCCTAGATAAAATGTGGAGCAGATCCAAAAGAATTCCAAAACAGCTTTGGGGAAAAACTTTTGAAGGAGTTCAGGAAGGTGGCGTTCCCGCTGCTTTTAGTGCTGCAATTAAAAGGCAACTGGGAGCGATCAAGTGGTTTACCGTTTTTTTTTCTTCATAATATCTCCTGGTGTCTCATTTCACTGATGTTGTACTTTTGAACACTTTTTGTGTAATATATTTCTTCCTATTTATTTATGAGAGAGAGAGAGAGAGAGAGAGAGAGAGAAATGAAACTCGTGTGCAGTAATCAGACATTTATTAGTGAGGGAATAAGTATTTCTTGCCCCATTAATAGAAAAGAAAGAATAGAAGATCAAGATGAAGCAACATGAACGCGCAAAGCGCAACTGATTTAAGTGGTCAAACTGAATAATTTTGAGGTTGGGTGGCCAAAAATAATATTTGATGGGGAAGTAATTGAGAAAATTATGAGTTCCCGTCAAACGGAGTCGTCAAGGAGTCTTTGTTGATCGAGGCCGAAATCGAACTATCGTACCATCACATGGCATTCCTTGATTACTCTCTTTTCCATGGATTCCTTGGGTGATGGACTTTTCAAAAAGTGGAATCAATGAAGAAACAGTCTCAGGGTAGACAATAAATGCCTGTTACTAGGAGCTTCAGGATAGAGTTGCCTAGCAGAATATGAATGTATGCACTACTGTGGGTGGGTAATGATATTGATTTGACAAAGAATTCTAGGAAGCAATTTTCAGCTATGACAATGCTGTTGGATTATCAAAAGATGAAATTATGAAAATGCTAATGTAGTCTTTACTACATTTATCTACTAAACTACCTTGCAACACTTAGGAATGTAGGAAATCTACAACTGCTCCACGAGGAAAGCCAATGTGGACTAACACATTTAGTGGTCCCAGTCAAGGATTAGTTATTAAAATTTGGGCCTGAATGTGCACTATTGTGAAAGAAAGCTTGGTGTCATGCTAGTCCAAGATTGAAAATTTTGAATTCAGATGTGCATATTAGACGGACTGGAGCAACAAAAATTGGCGAGCTATATTTGAAGAACATAAAATTAAAAAATTCTAACACCTTAGGGCTGCGTTCATTTTATTTTCTTATCTATTAATTTTATGCCATGATTTTAAGTGTTTGATTTGAGTTATACCATCCCCTTATGTCTTAAATTGCTGAATAATGCTAATTGGCTTTAGCTGAGTTTAATCAGTCCTAATTGAGATATACTAGATTAAACAATCAAATTAGCCTCAAATCGGATCGGTATGACTAATGACGCTTAATTAGGATTAACTAGGCATAATCATGTTAAATCAGACATAATCAGGTTTAAGGAGCAATTAAGTGAATAGGCATGACCAATATTGTGAGCCACCGTGCTTGTCGACTCACTTCCTTGTGCCATAGCTTCTTTTGAAAGCCAAATACTAGAGTTATAGCTGAACTCGTCACTATTTGAGGTGCTTAGCACCAGACATCAAAAAAGAGAGGAAAAGAGAGAAATCTAGGGGCAAAAGAGGGATTTTGAAATTGAACCTGGGTTCTACAAGAGGAAGCAACTAAAGAGTCAATTAGGGGTAGAAAAGAGAGAGGATGTGAAGAATTCAAGAATGAATCAATTGGTTGCTGTAATAAGTTACTAGCTTGTTTTTATGAGTTTTAGAATGAAATCTGATTTTATGAAGAGCTGTTTGTTTAAAGGCTGTGTTTTATATGTTAGAGGTCCCTTTTGTAGTAAATTAAAGTAGTAGAGTTGAAACTTTTGAGAACCTTGAAGTTCAGCTCTTATAGTGTAGGATTTAAGAGTTTAAACCTGGTTTGTACGTGTTTCTGTAGTGAGCACTGAATTACTTCTTATATACATTGAATTATGAGCAAATTATGGTGGTGTGACCGTGTGAGTGTTTGATTGATGTTTGCATGTTAACTTGTAAATCTGAATGCTATAATATTACAGCTTGTCCATGACCAAGCTCTTCTTGTCCTTGTTTCATGCGTTTATTTGGGAAAGTGAATATGTGTGTTTGATATATGGACTGACCTGAGAGGGGTAATGGTTAGCACCACCAATGCATGGGGCGAGATGCTAGTGGTAGGTGGGGGATGATCATAAGCCCTGCCCAATGCCCATACCCCATTATTGGCCACAGTGGGTGTTAGCAATATCTCCTCGCTAGCTGGAGATAGGTGGCTTTTGTCTCTCATGATGCTTAGGTTGTAGGGACTGAGGTCACAAGAGCTAATCCCGAGATATTGATTGATCGAGGAAATGATTTATGGCTGCTGTTGAATATTTTATAACGACAACAACTCGAGTAAATTGGGAGAAATCAGGTTGGATTGGTTGGTGTACTTCAGCCCAGTATCATTCATGACTTTGTTGATTTAAGATTATTAAATCTGATTCCCATTTTTCAATGGTTGTGAACTGTTGTGCTTATGGTTTATGTTACTTTGTTATGCATTTGCACATGTAGCTCATAAATGCATCCTAGTGACTTAACGGGTCCTTTGCCCCTTAATCTTTTGTTTTCCTTATAGACCAAGAGCCATGTGCGGCTGAAAAGAATTTCGGCGGGCTGGGAGGTTGTTAATTTTGAGTAGTTATATCTGTTGTAATTAGAATGTAAGTAGTCTGATAATAGTACATGGTGAGGAGAGTTTTATTTTTTGTATGTAAATGAGTTACTTAAACTCTACCTCGATAGCCAAATAAATTGTCTTTTGGTAAGTCACTTGCTGAGCTAGTTCTAGTTTAAAAGTAATTGCATGTTGTTTCACCCTTGAATTGGAATTCCAACTAGGGCCTTAAATTGGGGCATGACGAAAATAGTCATTGTGGAAAATTATATTGTTTTGCAAAAGAAAAACTAAAAGAGGGAATTCCAAAAGTCTCCCTCAAAAGGACCTTAGAAAAATTCTTTGATATCGCAAAGCCAGAGAGTACTCATCACCTCTAAAAAAGCTTAAAACATCTTCACCATAAAAATCCGCTACTTCACAGGTGAGTGGTGACTAGTTCAAATTTTTCAATCAAACAAAAACTCAATTTCCACCAGATTTATACCTTGTGATATATGAGAAGCCAATCAGGAAAACGGTGATTACATGATGGGACATCATCACGGAGAAGTCTTTCCTTCGAGTTTCCCACACAAGAAGAGCAGCAATGCTGTAGATATAGAAGCCACATTGGCACATATAGACAAGCTCCAGTCCAAGCCTGGAATGAGAAATGCAGCAGCTCACTGAGATAACTGGTTATGACTGATTATGCATGCATGCTTCCATGACTACACCAAGTAAAAACAAGCCCTTCACCCAGAATAATGACTATGAAGAAATGTTTTTAATTTTTCTTTTTTTGATGAAAAAATAAGATTGCATGTCTAATTTGAAAGATATTATAGGGGCTAAGTCAACTCCACAAACCAAGTATTATGTATATAATTGCTAATGATAAAGAAACTTGCTATATCATCTAAGCTTCTATGCCCTTAAATCATAGAAACAAAAGGAAAAAAATCCACGGGAAAGGATTTCCACTCAACTTAGCCTTATTCTCAATCACTTAATCCTTTTACCCTCTCAATACTGTCAAATGCAAGGTCATCACATAAGCTACAATCCTTTATTATCTTTTGTATTACAAATGTGCATGTTAGCTTTGGTCTTCCCCTACCCGTAGCTTGATTGATGTTGACATCATTGCACTTCCTAACGGGTGCCCAACAAGGCATACATTGTATGTTTCCGAACCATCTTAAGCGATTGTCTTACATTTTCTCTACTATAGGAGCAGTTTGCCTTCCAGAACATGCATCTTATCAATTGCATTTCGGCTCTGCTCATCTTATTAGTGAGTTCTTTCTTAGAGAACCAACACTTAGTTTCATACTATAGCACGGGTCTAATAGTTCTATAAAAAGTTCCTTCGTCGGTTGCATAAGACTTTGGATGCACTTTTCCATTTCACCCGACCAGTTTGGTCTATTATTGAAATCATCTCTTATCTCCCCATGTTTAACAATTGATCCGAAGTGCCTAAAATGTTGCCTTTTGTGGTATTTCTTGATCGTCTAACCTAACTTTCTCTCCGTTAACACCCCTTTTCCGTTAAAGTTGCTTACCATACATTTTGTTTTGCTTTTACTTATTTTAAACCCTTTGACTTCTAAAGCCTCTCTCCGCTTTTCTAGCTTATCATTGACTCCACACTTTATTATTCCCCGTGGAAGAATAAATCTGCAAAAACCAATGAAAATGTATACATATGATCATATCTGATATGATGATATTCATGGTAAGAAAGAAGAACACTTATGATGTCAGTTACAATATATTGCAGGGTGATAACCCAAGGATGGTACTCTGGTCATGAAAATCTTTCATAAAAGTTCAAGTAAATGCAATACTCACTTCAACTCTTGATTAGGCCAGCCTTTGAAGTACGCTGTAATATCTGTGAACCAGGGCTCATGGTAAGCAATTTTTAGAACGCAATATTCCATGGTGGCATAGTACATTAACTTCCACAAAGACTCTGTGAATTTTGCTATCTTGGCTCTGTTAGCCTTATTGAGCTTGAATGGAGCATCCCCTTTGCTCAAGAACCTAATGGCCAGCCTCTGAAAATATGTGGAGCAATACGATAGCTATATCAGAAATATGTTTGGAAAATGAAAAGCAATCTTCTACTACAGAAGTAGCTGAAACCATAATTTTCGTATGCAGTTGCTTATTGTTCCCTTTCTCATCATAAGCTATTTCCATGTCTAGAGTCTAGACATCAATAAGCAGAAATAAAAAGGACCTAGCAGTATTGAATCAATTTCCTCAACTAACAATAGAACAGGATTTATAAAAGTCTAAGTTTTTGATAGGATGAGTTTGAGGAAATGGAAAACCCCAATCGATGAGAATGGTTTCAAGAGGTTTCCACACCTCGGAGATGTGATATCTACAGAACTTGCATTTAAGAGATACAATTTCACCTAGGAGAGTTACGAATCCATTCAATACCATACTGTAATATCTGAAATTTTACTCTTGTCCAAGATTTTTGCAGGTTGCTGAACACTAGTCCTAAAAAGCTCCACCAATCACAGTTTTGTTTGAATCCATTTAATACCATAATCTGGGTCCCAGAATATATAATAGAAAGAGGGAGGGGGAAGAAGAAAGAGAAGATAAAGTCATTTTCAGAACGTGCAGTGTCCATAAGAACCCTAACTAAAAACCAGTGAAATTTTAATCATATCTGCTTATTCTACAGGTTCCTGGACTATTCTGAAAAAAGCTCCACCAACCACATTCTTGTTTTGTTTTTCTCTTCTTATTCCTTTTACATATTTATATATTGAACAAGGCCACCTTCAGTCAACATTATCCACTTATGTATGTAAGACAAGTTGCTTCATTCATCAAAAGAACACATAGTTCCTAAACAATGAAGTGATGGAGGCATTTAATTAAAACTTAAAACTCAACTCAACTTAATCATGGAGGCATTGGGATCGGCTACATGAATTATTTTTCGTGATCCAATTCCATCTAATGACCTGTCCTCACACACTATGTTCAGCGTATCTTTCTTTATCATTGAGTTCCATGTAAATTCTGGTCTTCCCCTATCTCTAAGCTGGTTTATTATAAGTCGAAATTCAAAAACAACAGAAGACTTAAGAGGAATAATTATCTGCTGCAGAACCACAAAATCAGGGATTTTTAATTAAATTAAAAAGTAAACGAGATTCATAAATGCAAGAGCATAAGTACATAAGCATGCTCTTCAACTGAATTACAAGACAAATGTTTGACCATCAACAATTTCGCAGATACCAGGGGTGTAGGTTACTGGAAAATTAGTTTTTCAGGAAGGGTATGAAACAGCAACATAAGTTCTATATGTTCCAAGACATAGTATGCCATTGTGCCTAAAATTCTGAGACCGTGATCTTCATCTTCATTATGCAAAACATATTCAATAAATGATGGATTATTTCACAAGAGCCATAAAACCCTAAAGCAACTAAATAAATAAGATTTAGAAGTCATGACAGTGTCTAAACTCCTAACATTTCCACCAAGAAACACACTAACTAAATAAGCAATATGCTCAATCAATAAATCTGACATGTGCCGAGGATTGGGATAATCCTTTATCAGCAGTAGCTCGAAACCATGTACATGCATGCAGACATACGAATACAGCAAAGTCATATTTGTTCAAATTATCTTTCACGGAGTGATGTATAGAACCAAGAGTATGCTTTCACTACTTCTCTTGAGAAAGATGAGCAGATCTTTCCACAACTGATTTCATGTGAACACTGAACTGATTTTGGCACTAGTGCTGGCTACATCACAAGTACTAAGCACAATTATGCAACATCTTCATCCTTTGTACGTAAAGTATAAAGTTGATGCAATTCGATTCTGAGTGGACCCCTCCATTGAATATGCTACTGGTGCCAAAGTACATATAGCAGATGTAGATGTGTCCTCTACTGCCAATCATCGGTGCCTTAGTCTATAATGTCTTTAAGCTAGGAAATACTTACTCTGGAGCCATAAATCATGATTGCATGCCATATATCTTATGCATAATACGACTCAAAGTTCTTAAGCACATCACGTCATCGCTTCCGAGTGAATATTCTGCTACCGTCACTCATATTGGGATTGCATATACTAATTCACATCTTACCTCAGAAAATGAGTTTTACATTTCACGACTTCACTTCAGTCTTCTTTCTATTGCAAAGCTTATTTCACAAAAACTTGTGCAGAAAAATAAAACTTGTGATCTACATATTTCGGAATAGATGTTTATTTTGAACAAAATGATAGCAACCGGTGAGTTGCATGATGACTTTTAGTTTTACATCTTGACAAGATATATTCCTCAAAACATTTTATGGACTTCCTACGTGCCACAGCTTTAAAGTACCTCGTGAGTTGCTTTATGGTTCTCTCTCTACTTATGACAACATAAAAATGTATGGGCACATTCTATGATGAGTTTGTTGCCAAAGCCCTTAAATGTAAAATCACTGGTTTCCCTATTGGTCAAAACTCAAAAGGGTTATAGACTCTTCAAGATAGCCACCAAATAGAACATTGTATCCGACGTGAGATTTTTCATAAATCCATTTTCCCCTCAGAATATTTTCTTCCAGTTTTACAGAGTCACCCACATCCTCTAATTCAGTTTGGCTTGTTCAAATGACAATGAATTCATTCCTAAGCCAACTGCCCCGCATTTCAATTCTGAAACATCGCATTTTCCTGTTATAGTGTCTACTCAAGGCCATCCTCTATGTCTTTCTAATCCCCCAAGTGGATTCTAATTTCTGTGCCTCCGACCATCATTCTTCCGTCCACGATGACTCGGTTCCACAACTAAAGTGTCTTCCAAGATCAAGATTCCATCCATTAGACCTAAGGACTATGTTGTTCCTTCCCAAAGTCCCCAAAACGGTATAATGTTGCCACAGCTATTTCTTCTCTTAAGCATCATATGTCTAACTTGGTAACCTGAAGTCAAATTGATCAATGTCTGCTTCATTCCATCAATTATTAGGTGATACTGCGGAGCCTAAAACATATGTTGAAGCTATCAGATGTAATGAACTCTGGAATAGCAGCTTTTAAACTTAGAGCATGGTTGACTCAGATTACTTGGAGGAGTTTAAGGTTTATGACTTATCATAAAGACATAAACCATTTGGCAGTGTTTGATTTGGTTTATAGGGTAAAAAAAAAAATGGGTACAATAACTTCAATGCACAAGTAGCTCTGTGACTGCTGATTTCAAGAAGTTTTTAGACCAAAGACCTTGGCTATCTAATTTTATTTAGGCACTCAGGTGATTAGATCTTCTCGTATTTCTATATTTCCTACTCCTACCGGTTAGTGCATAAATTTGGCCTATAGAAACATACGGTACCAAAGTGTACCAGCTACTACTTTACCGGTCATTTTAATGTCTTATGATTATTTATTATTCAAATAAAATGAGTTAATATTAATATGTAATATTATTTTGTAATTCACCCAAGAAATATACTTATTTTATAATAAAATTATCTTAAGAGGTCTATAAGATATACAAATACAATGCATTAAGTTACTTTTTTTCCATCAAATAAACAGATGGTCTTTATATCGTACTCCTAGTGCCGATTTTATTAGTTTGATAAAGTTGGAGCAGTGTTAGTTAGTATGGTCGATCCTTAATGCATAAATAAGTGAGTTGGTGAAGGTTTTCCATTTTCACTACGTTTGGAGAGTTTCCCACTTCTTTCTCTCTATGTAACCTTTTCGAGGAAGTAGGGCATTTTGTTGTAATTAGTTGCTCAATCAGAGGATTTTCCGGCTTTCTTAAAACTGAGCAGTTATTCTTTCAGCTTCTCAACCAAGAATCCTATACAATCACGAAATTTACTAAATTGTGTCAAATCGTAAGGGAAATTAACATGTAGCCATTAGTACTTGTACACTTAGAGCAGTATTCATATATAGGCACAACTGTGTCATACATGAACATGGGTAGTTATGCGTCATATAGAATGTATGACCCATAATCCTTTAAATTTTATTCATAGGCATCCGTTTGAAGACAGCTATCACAAGGAAGTTGTCGAATAAGTGAATAACTGAGACTGATATATATATATATATATAATTATATATATAGGGACTTATTCAACTGGAACTCTAAATATTCTGTGAACCGTCGATTCACATTGATAAATCATATTGATGGATCATAGTTAATATCAAGTGTGATCCATCAAAAATCAACTATGACCATCATTATTAACGAACAATGTGATCAATAGTGTTAGTCAAAAATAACACTGTGATTAGTGTTAGTCAAAAATAACATTTGATGGATCAGAGTGTTAGTCATATGATAACTGTGATCCATCAAAAAAAATTGAGGGATTACTGTGGTTCGCAGAGTTTGCAGATTATGTATGGTTCTCATTTGAACAGCTTTCCCTATATATATATGTAGGTAGTCGCTCAAATGAGAACCTAAATATCGTAGGAACTATAGGAACCAAAGACACAATAACGAAAATCTTTACTGTGTTGGGAGATTTAAATACACAGTACTTGTCTTTGAATCTCCCAACACAGTAAATTTTTTCGTTACTGTGTCTTTGGTTCCTATAGTTCCTATTTTAATTGGTT